>CAUYSK010063201.1:0-22703 GCA_963575035.1 Avahi laniger | reverse complement strand
TGTCCCGACCCGTGGGACATACAGCGTGGGGTGGCGAGGGGAGGACTACCTGCCGGTAAAGGGAGAAGGGAAAGAGGGAGGGAGAAGGACGGGACAAGAAACACACAAAATGGAGGCAAGACAAAGCTCTGATCAAGCCTCAGCGTTTATTGTCGGGTGCTTGCTTATATACCCTGGGAAGGGGGAAGGGTAAGTTTAGGACCTGTGACATTCGCTGATTGGTGGTAGACGGGTGACGTGAGGGAGCAGGGGTCGTTGGTCTTGGCGCGCGCGGGAAATCTAGCGCGGGACTTTCCAGGGGAGGAGGAAGAAGGAGGAAGTGAAGGCTGGCATAAATGGCTGCCGTAAGCTACCGCTTCACGGCTATGTTGGCTCCCAACAAGAGGGCAAAAGGCAAAGAGTGTGGCGAACCTCATTCCAGCTCTTAAAGCTTCAAGCAGGAGGTGACAGCCATCATGTCCACTCACATTGGCCAAAGCAAGTCACTGGCCACATCTGAATTCAAGTGGGTGGGAAAAGGGAACTCTAGCCCATGCCCATGGACAGCCTTAATGACCAACACACACTGTCTTCCATGGGGTTGGTGCTCAATTAATCTGTTTGACAGAGAGAAAGAAAGCATTTTCCTACCCCCTAGGGTAAGGGTACAGAGAAGACTGTCATTTCCTAGAAAGGAAATGAAGCATGAGCATGTATAATGAGAAGGCAAATGAGCACGGAATTGCTCTATGTAAGAGAAAGACGGGCCCAGGAGAGAGGTCCAGGAGTCCTGAGAGGGTGGGTGGAGGAGGCGTGGCCTCTGTCGGGGTAGGGAAACAGAAACCCCAGGGGCAAGGCCGTAGAAAGAGGGAGAAGAAGAACATGGTAGCGGCCAGAGGTAGAGCAGAGACAGTTAAAGAGAACTTCTGGAAAGTTTGTTACATGGGATATGCCATCCCCCCTTCCGGGAGCTCGCCCAGCTTCGGGAGCGTGATTTGTGGGTTTTGAAAGTGACAACATGCTGAGGCTGGTCTCAGGGCGAGGCCAGAGGCTGCCAAGGAGGCCCAATTACTGTCTACAGGCCAAGATCAAGTTTCACTTTGTTTTCCTGATCTGGCTCCAACTGATCCATCCTTGATCCTCCACCGTGTCCTGGCACCCACGCAGGTGTGTGAGCCGTGCCCCACCCGCCACCCCCCGGGCTGCCGCTCGGCTCTCCCCACCCTCAGGCCTCGGTTCTTCTTGTCTTGCATATGTCTCCCACCCCCTCACCTCTCAAAATCCCACATCTCAGAGGCCACCGATTGCCTTGAATGACTAAGACAAGGTGCCCGTCCCTCTGTGTGCCACTGCCGCTCCTTCCTGTGGGTGACAAATACCACCATACACTGTACTGAAATTGCCTGTTGACATGCTGTCTCCCCTAAATGATGGAGAGACCCTTGAGGGCAGGGGATAATTTCTATTTGGCTTAAGTTTTTGTCCCCAGCTCCCAAGACAGGATTTAGCACAAAGCACAGCATAATGATACTAAACAGTAACAAGAGTGACAGACGACATTTACCGAGCTCTGATGTGTTGGGCCCTGTTCGAAGGGCTTAAATCCATGGTCATTTTTATCTGTACAACCATCCCGGTGAGAATGATTAGTTTTGGAGGCCCAGAAAGTAAGCAACCAGCCCCAAGTCCCACAGCTCTGGAGTCAGACTGCCTCAGAGGGAACACCAGCTCGGCACTAAACTGTGTATGTGCTCTTAGCGGCAATGGCCAATCACTTCTCCAAGGTTCTGAGCATGCGCGACTTAGTGGTAGGGCTGGCCTGTCAACTGGAGTCTTCCTGAAGCCAAAGATTATGCTCTTAAACACGAGGTGTTTGTGGCAGAGGCCACTAGCTCCACACCAGACCATCGGCCTTTACCCCCTGGGCACTGCTGTCCAGCCTCGGGCATGTGAGGTGTGGCTGAGTGTAGCCCATGGGACAGGGGGTGAGAGTGATGAACGCCACCCATAGACCCAGGCTGCAGAAACCTCCCACACAGCCCTCCCTGGCCTGCCTCACTCACCCCTGCCGCCATGCAACCACCAAGCCCCCAGGGAAGACACAGAGCTATAGACAAAAAGAGTCATTAGGTAGCTGGTGACTTCACACAGCAGAGTCCCCAACCCCGAGAACCCTTTCCAACAGTGTCACCCGTCCTCCCTGGAGATGGAGCAAGGAATAAACGTGTTATGTTGAGCCACTGAGGTGTGTGCTGATTGTTAAAACGGTTACCCTGCTCTGACTAAAACAGCGCTTCCTGAATCATTGATTTTAAAGCAATATTTGGAGCAGGACTGCAGACAAGACTGCAGGACTTGTGCTATGTCAGCAGGGGCCTGGAGACGGTCCCCAGGCGTGCTTAGAAGACATGACATCCACTCGTCTGTTGGAGGCTATGCCCCTCCAGGGCTGGCTGCGGACTGGAGTCCTAAGAAATGACTGGCACAGAGGGTGAGGGGAGGCGGAGGGGGCCGAGCCCAGCCCCTGGGAGCAGGCAAAGGCAGGAGAGCGGCTCAGATTGGGCCTTGGGTTTCCCAGGGCGGGCAGGGGGATTTCTGTCTACAAGGACAAACTGGTGCCGCTGAGGGCAACTCAGAAGAGGGAAAGCGTCAAGGTCCCTCCCGACCAGGGCACAGCCAGGTGTGAGAGGAGCCTGCCTGGGCACGTGGACAGACAGCCCGGGCCACCAGCGGAGACCTGGCCAAGCTCTTTCCCAGGCAGCCCTCTGTCACCTGAGCTGGCATTGTGTCCCATGGCAGCTGCCCACTGCCCACTCTCTCTCCTTCTCCTTTTTCTTTCTCTGCACTCTCCTGTCCCTGTCACCTCCCTCCTACTCCTAAGTCACTGCCTTAGGGACAGATTGACAGTCCCCTGGGGCAGAGAACACCCTGACACTGCAAACAGACCATCCCTCTGCCCAATGCCACTGTGCTGTAATATTTGCATGTCGACACCCACAGTGCCTCGCCTGCCCGTGCCAGAGCCATGCCAGCCGAGACTGGGAGGGAGCTGCTTCACCTGCAGCCTCAGGCCCCTGGACAGAGCTCTGCTAGCCTGGCTCAAGCAGGCACGAGGCAAAAAGAAACCCAGATGCACTAAGAATCCATTTTTGAAGCCATCTGACCAGCCTTTGATGTCCCCACACTGCTCCCCAAGTCCATCCACCAACACAGCCCTCCAGGTTCCAGTACCTCCTGGCCCTCAATCCAAGAGTGGGCTGCAAGAGAACTTTCTGGAAACCCAGATTGGGGAGTTTTTCTGCCCCCCTTCATAATTTCAGTGTGCAACAGTTTCCTCTTTTGGTTCAGAGAGGGCAAGAAATTTGCCAAAGACCACACAGGCATGATGAGACCCTGGCTTTGGTCCCAGTGTCTCAGAGCTCCCCCAAGCAGCTGTTTGAGGGGTATCAGTTCACTGTTCCAGAGAATAGCTTGGGAGGAGCCAATTTCTCCAGGTCTGGGAGGAAGGGAGAGTCATGCACTGGGCGGATATAAGCACCAGGAAAACATCCGAGAACACGGTGCATTCATTCAGTTGAACCTACTATGCTCACTGTGAGTCTGGCACGGTGGTGGCAACTGGGGACACAAAGATGAAAGATGTGACCTCCGCAAGGTGGTGCCATTGTACACCCACGTGTCCAGCTAACCCTGTTCCTCCCTGCCGTATTCAGATGACTGCTCTGCGGGTGGTAGGGTTGTGTCCCCCTGGGTTACCCATGCTCCCTCGTCAGGGCAGCAGTGACCCCTGTAGCATAGGGGTAGAAGTGGACTCTGGTGCTGCACTGATTGTTTTCACAGAGGCTCTGCTCCTTCCCAGCTTGGGGATCTTGGGCAAGTTCCTTATCTACATGCCTCAGTTTCTTCATCTGCAAAATGGGGCTAACAACGGAGCTCCCCTTACGGAGCTGAGATGGAGACTGAATGAGTTAACACATGGACCACTCTTAAGACAGTGTCCAATCAAGCACTCCATAGACACCAGCTCTTGCCATCATTGCAACTGGCCACACGTGTTAATGAAAGTCACCGCTAAGTGTAAGGAAGCAACAGCCAGTGGCCACAGACCTGGGCAAAGCTGAATGGTTTTCACAGGAAAATAGACCATGAATTTGGCCTTCTTGCATAGGACTCTAACCAGATAGGTACAGGAAATCCAGCGTTTATAACTTGTATTGGTCAAGGGGTAAATTGGTTATTGGAATGAGATTGGCTAGTAAGTTTGGAGTCAGATTTAAACATACGTATGAAAGGCCTGCTCTTGTTCTCTGGCTCTCAGCCACTGCATTGCTGCAGGTAGAGAAAGAAGGCAGGCAGTCCCAGAGAGACTTCCGAGAGGGTGCTATGGCCCAGGACCTGGAAAGGCAGGGGTCCTAACAAGAGATCAGTGTAACTCCACCTCGAGAAAGGTGATGGGTGGCTGTAGCTAAATGTTCTCACAACCTTGACAACACCCTCCTCTTGGTGTCTTCCCACCCGCCCTGCCCCATCCCAGCCCTCAGGGTGGGGTCAAAGACAGAAGGATTTAGTGGGCTGAGCCCCAAGTCCCAGGAAAACTCCTTTCTCTATTGCCCTGGATTAGAAGATTAGGAGGAGAACAAAGGAACAATTCACGGGTGGCTTCTGCAGTTCTCCCACGTCCAACTCAGCCACCACTGAGTTCCCACCATCTCAAGTGGCCAGAGAGGGCTGAGACCAGCTGCTGGCCATAAACAGTGTCTGTGTGCAGATGCCTCTCCAGGAAGCACGTGTGCGTGTGTGTGTGTGTGTGCGCGCGCGCGTGCAGGTTGCTTAGGGAAAAATAAGAAGTAAGGGAGGCAGGCACTGAATCAGAAAATCTCCCACAGATCTTCTATTCAGAAAAATACTTGAAAACTTGTTCCCACCCAGTTTTCTTAAATCCAGAAGACAAACAATGACCAGGGAAGATGACAGCTTGGTGACTGTCACAAACCAACCTCACTTCCAACAGAAACACACTCTGCAAAAGAGAGATATTTGGAAACTTGGGAAACTGAGGGAGAAAAAACTTGCCCACAATGTCATCATGGGTAGAATTTTGGTATGTTTCTCTTCCAGTTTCTTTCCCTTGGGTTTCTTTTTAAATACATACAGTTGTTATCATGCAATTCACACTTTCTTGGGTCCTGTGATGCCTTCTTTTTCTTAACATTATTCCACAAGCATTTTTCCACGTTCGACACATTCTTCCCATCCCACCTTCTCATAAGGCAAAGCCCAATTCGAGAGCTGATGGTTAAGGGGGTCCCAGGTGATTCACCGCGGAAAGGGAAGACTGAAGTCGCCACGTTTACACTCATGCAAGGCTGCTTCCAAATACACTACGGGAGACACAATCTTTTCAGTTGCTTTAGGCTCCAAATAAAATAGGAGGAAAGCAGTGAAAACTGAAGCTGCAAGGAAAATTTTGCTGACTATAAAGATAATTATACTCTAACGTGGATTAAAGTTCCCTGGGTCTTTCTGTCCAGGGCGATTTGTGGTCATATCCTCCTGGATGCCAAGAGATGCACAAAGTGTGGTTCCTCTTACCAAAAACGTTCAGTATTTGGTCATTCTTCGTGGATCTTTTCTTCAATTCCTGCTTTCCTCTGTGAAACAAATTCTCACACACTCCCATTCTCTAGAACCACAGTCTCCCACCCTAAACACACACAGTCCTCTTGCTCGCTTCCTCCAGGCTGGGCATGTTCCAAATGGGAAGCATTGAGGGGGTCCTAAAAAGTATTCCTTTTCCTCCGGAATTGGGGTTTGTTGTAAAATATGACCTTTAGGAAGTGCTGGCAGATCCTGTCTCTGCCAATCCTTAGCTTCTACCCGCCTATTCTCTACAGAGAGATGCCAGGGGGGCCTTAATACGATGTCTGAAGCAGGAGAAGAGCGTTGACTAAACTAGGAAGACGTGGTTCTCACATGGGGTGGGGATTGGGTTACCAAGGGGATAACCTTTGGAGAGGTGAAGGTCGTGGGGAATGCAAGTCTACGTGGAACAGAGAAGCTTCCAGCCTTAGCCTGGAGGGTTAACACGAACACATCTTGCTACTCACCCCCCTTCTCTGGTCCAGGGGGCAGAGAGGGAGTTACTAAGAACAAGAAGGAGAGAATGAGTCCACCATTCCTCACTCTTCAGTCTCCCTGGGGGGCACCAGCTGCCACCTGCTGATTCTAAAATGACAAAAAACCCAGCTCTGTGGGGTCGTCACAGAGCAGGCCAACAGGTGCTTTGGCATGATTTTGCCACAGCCCTTAGAACTTAGGAAAGGATAAAGATGTCAGTAGACCAAAAAAGCAGAGATGAGAGATGAGTGGTCACAGTATGGGAGGAAAAGAGGTTCTTCTCTCTGAGGTCAGTTGCCTGAAGTGCTGAGAAAGGAATGGAAAAGAATTTTTTTCATGATTATGCTATTATAATTGGAGGTTTGGGGAACTGATACCATTAATAACTGGTACGCTTCCTCTGCCTGCTTTGGAGACTCCGTCCTAATTCTGCGTCAGCTTTCAGTGTCTGAGTTCTCAGGCCCCTCACCCCACTGCCCGTGGGAAGTACCCTCCTGACTAAGGGTGAACGGCTGACGAAGAAGAGGTGGAGGAGAGAATCATTACAATGAAGTCTGAGACCAAAATGAAAGAGAAAAGCCTGCATTGTCTCTAGCACACATAGCAACAGGGGCCCCAATTTGGAAAGATAACGCCGTTGCCAGTCCTAAGTGGTTGGTAAGTGAGACAGGGATGTGTGGGGAGAAAGAGTTGATGATTCTTTCAACTAGTTTTTTTTTTTAAGTCATAACATATCAATAGTTGGGAAAAGGGACCTCAAGGACCATCTTGAAAATGCCTCCTTTTGCAGATGAAGACATTCAGGTTCAGTCTGCCCAGAGCAACGTGGCCAGTCGGGGCAGGGGCCAGGCTGCAGCCCCAGTCCTCTGAATCCAGGTCCAGGGTCCTTGGCATTGTTCCCTGTTCCCGTGTGCACTGCATGTGGACCCCACGAGCTTCCCCAGGACATGGCCCTTCCCTACAAACCCCACTTTGAGGGAGGATTGTTTCCCACCAAGGCTGCCCCGGGTGCTGTCATATAGCCTGATGCCACGCCATAGGTGGGGAAGCAGGCACAGGGCCTGGACATCAACCTCAGAGGGCTCCTGGGGAAGTCTCTGGGGAAGAGAAAACAGCTGAGAAATAAGGCGCAAGCTCTCAGAACATTCAGGATGGGAAAATAATAGACAGCATCATCATCTACACTGTGGGCCAACAATGCCACTCCGAGCACTGAATAGCCTGCCCAGCACACTGCAAGCCCGCAGCACATGGGACTGCCACTCAGGAGCTACCCCCACATGCCACATCTCTTTTCAGAGTGTGGCATTCGCAGGGCTTGATCAAATATTATTTCTTGCATAAGTCCTTTCAGGCACTCTACGACAGGTTTCACCTGGGGCCCATTCTGGTCACCCCAAGTATTTGGGGCCATATCCCTTCCAAGAAGGCATCCCCCCTTCTCTCCCAGAATGCAGGAGGAGTGGAGATGAGACAGCACCTCCCTCCCTTTTCCTTGGCCACAAGATGAACACCCCGGCTGCTATAAGCAAATTTGTTTGTTGAAGAATTAGGGAAAACTAAAATGGGAATGATCATCATCTAGGCTGGACAAACTTCTAGTGAACTTAAACTCTCCCTTTCAGCTCCCTGTGGAAGGCATCTAAGGCTCAGGCCAGGGGTGGGGAACCTGCGGCCTTAGGGCCACATGTGGCCTTCTAGGTCCTTAAGTGTAACCTTTTGACTGAATCCAAATTTTGCAGAACAAGTCCTTTTATTTTTACTATTATTATTTTATTAATACATTTTTGTCCATTTCTTATAATTTGTATTTTATTTTTAAAATGAGCATATTTAAAATACCAAAGAATAAAATAAGTTTCAATAAATAATCCTTCCAGATTGACCAGCACGATTAGAACATTAGTAAGCCATAAGGGCTAAACTGACAGCTGCTACACTCATGATTTAGTTCTAACTGCCCCCTGTGACTGGCACTGCTAACACATGAGGCTGGTTGGTGAGAGTTTATGGGGGTTGAGTATGCCAATCTGTTATCAGCTCCTGACAATGTTGCACTGTGTTTCTGCTTGAAGTGGAATTTGTGAATAGTTGCACAGCTCGACAGTATTTTTTAATTCCGTCTGCTTAACAGCCCATCATGTCAAAGAAGACCAAGAAAATGCTGAAGGAAGAAAACAAATTTTTTAAATGAGAATTGAGAATTGTGAAATTACCTTATTTCTGCTAAAGATAAGATGGTTTGCTTGCTTTGTGATACTGACATATCAACATTAAAGAAATTCGATGTTCATTAGCATTATAACACTCATAAGGACCACAAATATTTTAAATTAGAGAGAGAGGCATGAAAGATTGCATTGTAGAAATTAAAAGATGAAAAGCAAAAGCAAAGACAATTCTTCAAGCAGCAGTAAGACCCAGAAATAGTGCCACTGAAGCAACTTATAAAGCAGCCTATATACTTGGGAAAAAAGGGAAACCATTCAGTGATGTAGAAATTGTGAAAGAATGCATTGTTGAAGTCGTAGGATGCTTAGACCTCGATAACCTTTCAAAGTACAAACAACTGCCTCTTTCAAGGAGAATCATAACAATCAGTATCATGAATTAGGCTTCAACTTAACAGAACAACTTCATGCAATGCTTCAAAAGGAAAATGTATATTATTCAATCACTTGGGATAAATCAACTGATACTACTGACTCAGCACAAGTTTTATACTTCATTTGGATCATAATAGAAGATTTTCTTTGTTACGAAGAGTTCCTCACTTTGGGCATTCTTGCAAACAGAAAACAGGGAATAGATAGCTTCAATAATTTTCAGGATAAATGTCATGAGGTTGGACTGAATTTGGTAAATTTAGTGAGTGTATGTACAGACGGTGCATTTTGCACGACAGGAAAACATGGAAGGTTTATTGCACAGATAAAAAATGTATTGACAGATCAGATGCTCTCATTCCTTTTCATTGTATCTTGCATCAGCAAAATCTCTGTTCTAAAGCTACTATTTTAAGTGGCACTTTGCAACAAATTATAAGTATTGTTGTCTGTATCCATGCAAATGCAATACAGCGTTGTCAGTTCTGTAACATGCTAAAGTTGAAGGATGAGGTATTCAGTGTGGATTTGCCATATCATTCAAAAGTGTGTTGGCTATTGCAGAGACAGGTGTTAGCCAAAATTTTATCACTGCAAGAACAGATGTTAAAGTTTATGAAGAACAGAATCAGTAATGCATATTATTGAAAGAAGATTTCTATAGCGATGTAGCATTTCTGTGTGATATCATGTCAAATCAAAATGAGTTGAATATTTCTTTGCAAAGGAAAACTCAGTCTATATATACGTAGCAAAAACTCCGAACATTTCATAAAAAGCTATCTTTTTTTCAAAACACTTCTCCTTCAAAAGGAAATTTCAGATGAATTTCTCCAGTTAGCAAAGGTCATTGATGAGCAAGATGATATATGTGAATCATTTGAAGAAAATGCAGCTGTTATAGACCTATTAATTGGAGAATACAATGAAAGGTCCACTGACTTTGAGAACCATGACATCACACTCAAATAAGCATTCCAGCCTCACCTAGTTGATATCACCAAGACATCCAAAGAACTACAGATGGAATTGATTGAGCTCTCAATAGATGACATTTTAAAGTCGTTGCTTGATGCTAAGAAAGATCCAATTAAAATATGGAAAAATTCAGTAGAATAGCCATGCCTTTGGCAACGTGCCCCAAAAAATGCTTTCTTGCTTTTCAACCACTTATTGCTGCAAATCTACATTCTCCTACCTAACCCAAATCAAGATGTCCTTAGTGTCACAAATGACTGATACCCACCTAGAGGATCAACTGGAACTGCAGACCTCCACGCTGCAACCAAATATTCAAATGCTTTCCGACAAAAAGCAGACAAAACAAAGTGATTAAAAGGTTAGTTAAATTTAAAATTAACAAATAGTTTTTATTTTTTGGAAATTATTTGGTACATAGTAGTTAGATTTTTACAAAATAATGTACCTTTTTAAGTATATCTAATTGAAGTTTCTTGAATGTGGCCTTATTTGAATACAGCTAAATTAATGTGGCCTTCCAACATGAACATGTTCCCACCCCTGGCTTAGGCTTTCACAAGGAAGAGGTCATCTGAGCAGGGCCACCTTATTGCACAACTCCAGGGAGCGCCATTCACACACCAGCCTGCGTAACAGCTCCCCTGGCCTGTGCAGGGCACGGCCTACAGCTGTACAGGCAGCCTTGCCTCACCCCTAAGTGGATCCTGGTCATTCACATGCCCTCCAGCCCCTGCTTCCCCAGCTCTCTGTGTCCTGAACGCCACTCTCCTTCAGGACTCCTCCTCTCCTTTCCATCCAGAGGTCTCAGTTCCCCAGATCATCCCCATTTCACCGTCTCACGTAGAGCTACTCATGCAGCCTATGGCCAGCGTCAGCAGGTGGGTCACCACCCATCTCAAAGACACCAGTAAACGAATGGGCTTCCATCCCCTGAGCAAGAGTGGACATGGATGCTCTGACTTTCCCGCCAGTGAGGGCCGTCCCAAAGACAAACGTGAAGTGCAGATGGGAGGGAAAGGGTACAGTCTGAACCACAGTGGGAAAAGGCTCTGGCCCCACCCTTCAAGTTATCGGGTACCCATTATTGTATGACAAGCATCTAGTTTTTTGGAGCTCTCTCCTGTGGACAGCTGTCCCCACCAAAGGGCTACACGGGGGTTTCCATCTAACCAAAAGGCTTTAATGATAACCTTCATGGTGCCCCAGACAGCAGGTTGTCACAACTTTGTTGTGTCTGCTTTTTGTTGGAAAGCATCTGAATATCTGGTTGCAGCATGGAGGTCCGCAGTTTCAGTTGATCCTCCAGATGGGTATCAGTCTTTTGTGACCTTAAGGGCATCTTGATTTTGGTTAGGTAGGACAATGTAGATTCACAGCAACAAGTGGTTGAAAAGATGTGTGTATCAGCCTCTCTCTGATATACGCATCTCAAGAGGGCAATATCATTGGGAAATTGGATCTTGGGGAAATTAAAAAACCATATTACATTGATTCATGATCTCTAAAGGGTCATAGTACATGAATAGATAGAGAGGATACGGGGAAGAAGGGGAAATGATAAGGAAATCAATGCCTAAAAAGGCTCCTTAAGGAAGTGATAATTAAAAAAATGTTGAGAAACACTGCTCTAATACAGGAGGGAAACAGGGATGTGGAAACTTGTCATTCTTACTGCTACGATAGTTATTGTTTTTATTTTTTATTGTTATTAATATTATTCACTATCATCATCATTAAAAACACTTTATGCCCATGGCCTAAGTTAGTCCTTCTAACAATCTTAAAGGGTAGGTCCTATTATTCTCATTTAAGATGATGAAACTGAGTTTTAGAGATATTAGCCAAGGTGACACAGCTAGCAATTGGCAAAGGCATGACTTCAATCCAATTCTGACTCCAAACTCCATGGTGTCAGTCATCTTAGAATACTGACTGCATCTTCAACCTAGTAAAAGGGAGGCTGGCAACAGAACAGCCCATCTCTACATTCTACCATCTACCTCGCCAACTCAAATCTAGCTCTAAGACCATGGAGAACGGTCATGTTCTAAGAAAGGTCACAGATAAGTCCTGGGAAAACTCTAGGTTGGGCTGAGCCTGGGATGGGGAAAGACGGCCCTGCTCTCCCCTGAGTCCTCCTCTTTCTCCTGCTCTAGGAAGCACTCCCCATTGGGACCAGGAGCCTCGGGCAGACCGAGAAATGAGAAGGCCTCTGGTGTGTGCTTAGCTACCGCTGCTGAAACCCCAGTGTGGGGCTGCAGCCAAGCCCAGGAGTTGGGGTGACCTCTATACAAACAGAACTTCCCCAGGCAGCGCTTTTGCAAATATAAACACGGACTCACCATGTGATGGGTTCAACCAGTTCATGTAAACATTGAAGGGAGAAAAAATTCAAGGGAAAAAATATGCTCTAAAGGGACGGAGCAGGGTATGTAGTTTTGTGACTCGAAGAGAGGACAGTCACAAACCAAAGGGCTCCAAACCCACTGGGCCTCCTATCAAGTCAAAGGGGCTCCCCCAAACCTGCACTCAGGGAGCCTCAACCTCTCCCAGTGTGGGAAATTCTTTGCCAGAGGCAACAGGTCCCCTCACGGTTGGCTTTTCCCCTATTTATGAAGCACATTGGGCTGAACTTCCATGGCAAACAGAAAGGGTAGCCCTGAAGCAGGAGGGCTGGCAGTTAGACATCAGGATTGCCCCACTGCCAGGTGCCTTTGTGGAAGGAAGGTACCTCAAGAGGTTCGTCTAAGCTTGGGAACAGCTGAACAGCCTAGAGGCAGGGAGATGGATGGAATGAACTCTGGAGGAACAGCAGCCTTCCTCCCTGCCCTACCTCCCTCTCCCTGTGGTCCGTGCTGGTGAAGAGCACGCTGCCCTCTCTGCCGCCTGCAGCCCTGTGTTATCTGTGAGAATGCCAGAGGAGGCTCTGTTGTTTTTGCAAATATTCCACACTGCCCCGTAAAAAGAGCCAGCTCTGCGAGCACTCGCAAAGGCCACGCTGTCCCGGGCCAGAAGGGCTTTGACAGCCTCCCTCTCTGCCTTTGCAGAGCATCCACGACCCAAGATAAACCTGCCAGTGAGCAGTGGGGACGGGATGCTCTCTGCCGCTGTAGGGGGCTCCCCAGCCTTTCCAGAAGGGACCACAGAGCTCTGGGAAACCACAGTGGTCAGAGCAGTCAGAGGTCTCCAACTCTGAATGGAGCCGAGAGGATGGTGGGTGCTGCTCCCACCTCCACCCCTGGCCTTGGAATTCATCTGGGCAGCTCAGCAGGACAGCAAAGAGGCCCACCTGGCCCACGTGGCTACTAAAACAGAACTGAAATCCAGTCCAGCACAGGAACTGGAGGGGACAAGGGGAAAGACCCACAGGCAGGCGTGGAGGAGGCTGGAAGAGATTGGGAGGCAGGATACAGAGGGAATATGGATGAGCGGATTTCAGTGAATCAACAATAGTAAACCCTATCCGTAGGGTTTACATCACTATACGCGTTTACTGTCACAATGTCACATGCAAACACTCAGGACACTTTGTATAGGCCAAACCGATAACACGTAAGTTCTATAACAGCAGAAGGTATTTGGGATGAGTCAGACCAGTGGGCTTCTAACTCCACCACTTCTTATCTGTGTGACCTTGGGCAAGTAACATGACTTCTCTGTCCTTCTGTTTTAAAATGGGATGAATAATAGTGCACATCTCATGGAGAAACTATGAGAATTAAATGAGTTAATTTTTGTGAGGCACTGAGAACAGTGCCTGGCACATACCAAGCATTATTAGCATTTGTTCAACAAACACAGGCTCAAATGAACTTGCCCAGCGTTTAATGCCAAAGGGCCCTTCAACCTAGTCTTCTTTTATTCTTCCATTTGTTTACTCAATAAATATTTATCGAGCACCTACTATACATCAAGCTCAGTGTTAGTACTGCAGCCATAAAAATGAGCAAAAACAACCATGGTCTACCCACTCTTTGAGCTTAGAGTCTAAATGGCATCTCTTTTGATCAGCTTTTTCTCCAAGGACCTCCAACCTCTGTCAGGTGAAACCAGCCCAACCCTGATCAAATCTTGCCCAGGGGCAGATGCCCCTCAATGCAGAATCTGAAAAGGAAAGTTGCTTGTGGTTTCACAGCTGCCCCAGTCTTGGTGTGCAGGAGAGAAACCTGCTGGAGCCACTGGAAGGAGCCCCAACGTCAGAATAGAAACAGCATAAAGCCCAGCTTAGGTGGGGTGCAGGTCCCACAGATGGCCTTGCCCAGCCCCCATTCTGGTCCTAGCAGGAGTTCCTCTACTGCAGAGGCCGGAAACCCAACAACTATGTTGCTAGGACACCCAAGCAGTTAAGGTTTTGGATGTGACCTGAGACCTATTAACCAGATCCACTCATTCGAGACTCTGACTTGGACTCAAGTTGGGAGGGAAGCGAGGACCCGCAGGGGATGTCCATTCGACTGGCCAAGGCAGGTGGGCCTGGGGCAGCCAGCTGTGCTGTGGCTTCCTGATTTCTTCCTGGTCATGGCAGAGGCAGCAGCTCCCACAGGGGCCCAGTATGGTTTTGGGAATCGTTCCTGGAAATTCAGCCCGAAATCTTTTTCTTCAGCCCTCTCAGTTGGTCCACGATATAGATACACCTCTTGATAAATCTTTCATCCTACTCTAGCTGGACTGGATTCTACTGTCTGCAACTGGAAGAAGTGGGAGAACCCCCCACCCCCGGCAAGAAGAGCTGCCCACACCCAACAATGTAATTACAGTTGAACCAAGACCTAAACCTAATAAGAAAACTATATCCCCTAAGGCACCGGTTTCCTTATCATTTGGCCCGAAGCAGCCATGAGAATCAACAAATCCTTCCTTAACATTTTTCTTAATAGTAAGCTTGCCCTGTTCACCAGGCAGAGAACAGGCTTGGAAGGCTTCAGCTGCATAGGCATGATGAAATAGCTAGAGAAGAAGAGATGGGTACAGCACTGTGTTCCTCCCCACCCCGCCCTCGGCCATGCAGGACTCTGTCTCTCTCTCAACATGCCAAGGGGGTCCCTGCCCCAGGGCCTTTGCCCTTACTGTCCTGTCTGCTAGTAAGTGACTCTCTGTCACATCTCCCTAGTCCATCTTCTTTGCAGCACTTATCAATTATTTTATTGATTTACTTGCTTACATGTTTATATCTTTTTTCCCCCATTAGAACATAAGCTTTTGGAGATCAAGAGTTCTGATTTGTTAACCCTGAATCCTTAGACTGTACAACAGGCCTGGTAAACAGTAGGGGCTCAAAACAAACGTGTTGACCGACTAACGTGTTCATTGACTCGAACTCCTCAAACCTCCTTCTTAAAGTCAGAGACTTTTTGAGTCAACCAAAAAGGCCCAGCAAGCAGACCAGGTATGAGTTCGCACATCTTGAGAACAGAAGGGGCTCATGGGTTAAAACATAAAGGTCAACGGCAGGGAAATTTTTCTCCCTTGAGAAATTAGTAAGTTAAATCAGATGGAAATAAATTTAATCTTCTCCTTCTCCCCTTATTACCCTAATTGGTTTAATTTTGTGGCAACCTCTCAGCATTCTTACAATGAAAAGCAGCTCATGTTGCGTTGGTAGCTCAGAAAGTAATTACCCTGTGGTTTTATTCTAATTCACTAACAGACACTCTTTGGCTTTAAGGACCCTTGAAAGCAAAGAAGTAAATTATGAAGATTAGCAAATGCTTTTTCCATTCCTTATGCTTTTTCAAAATTTTAAACTATGATAAAAAATAATTAGGGATGACCGTTATCTTTTTTGAAATTAAAAAATGTACATAATTTAGAGTCCAATGGAAAACATAAATGGGTTCAAACATCTAAATACAATTGGGCATCTCACTTGCTGACCTTCAACTGCTTATAAATATTGCTGAATACAGCCTTGGTTTTATTCCAGAACTGAGTAAATTAAACACTTTCTGATTATCCTAACTTGGACATAAAGTCTCCTCAGGGCTTATCCTAAGTCTAGTGTGCTTTGTGTCTTCGTAGCAGTTTTTGTTTAAAAAAAGAAAGAAAAGAAGTTCAAGGAGCTTCTATCCAACTTTGTCTCTAACAGGAGAGACCGTTGGTGTCCTACGTGCAATTATTACAATGCAAGCTGCCCGTTCAAGTCCCTAGTCCTCGTCTGCTTCCTCCCTACTTGCTGCCCACCAAAAAGAAAGTAAACATCAGATAAGAGTTTTCCAGCCTCTTGAGATGTCCAACCCAGGAGGGGTCTGTAAATTTTCACACAGTCATTCCAGCACTCTCAGGAAATGCCTCCCATGGATACAGAATGTCCTGTTAAAAAAAGAACCTCGTATGGCCCCTAGACACCAAACTTATTGTAAAGAGGCAAGAACACTATTTAAACAGGCACAGATGCTAGTTTCAAAAAGATGCAAAATGATTTCTCTACCGTCTTCACATCCCCTCATTGCACCCAAATTTATCTGCAAGATCCTTGGAAAGTCCTGAACAAAGTGGCAAAGCAGAGACCAGCACAATCACCATCAGCAGGAAAGGTCCTGGGAGCAGCTCTGCAGGTGCTGTGGGCCTCCTGTCCGCCCTGTCCCCGCTCCTTCCCAATGTAGTGATGCGAATCTCAGGTGTAGGAGCCTGTCCTCAAGTTTAATCCACTACTTGTCGAGCAGTGGGTCCAGCTTTCCCAGCTGTCCCCATGGGCTCCTTCCTCCAAACAGGTGCTGACAGTTTGGCTTACAAAGAAGAGAGCCAGAAAGGCGGAGGGATAGGGGCTGGGGACCGCGGAAGGGAAAGGACTGTGGCTCACGGAGTCCAGCTCAGAGGACACTCCAGGCCTGCGATTCCGCAGCCTCATGACTAGCTCATCTGCCTCACTCTGACTGCACGGCCTCAACTACCCGCTACCTCCCCCTTCTCAGCCCCTTTCTTCCTTCTTGGTGGTTCCTTGTTGTTGGAGAAACCTCCAAGGATCATCTAACGTGGTGATTTATAGAAACACACAACAGTAAAATGTCCTCCAAAGTTGGGGCCAACAGAGGAATGCCAACTCACTGCCCAAGCGCCACATCAGATAGGGGCTTCTGAGGCAAGTATCAGAGAACCCAACTCAACCTGGATCAAATAATAAGATTTATCTTCTCATGTCCCTGGAAGAGTAGAGGTAGGGTGGCTTTAGACAATGTCACATTAACAGCCTAATGACATCCTCAAAGCCCCCTATCTCTGCACTGCTATCCACAGCGTTTGTATTGTCCCTCGTGGCTGCAAGAAGCCACCACTAGCAATGGAGACTAAATGCTTTCACACCCAACAAGAGAAAGCAGAGAAATTCCTGCCCCAGACATGGAATATAAATCCTTCCACAGTCTAATCTGATTGGACTAATTTGGGTCACTTACGTGAATGATAGCTGTCACCAGCTTAGACCAGTGGTTCTCAACAGCTGTAACTGAATCCTGTGTTTGGGTGAGACAGGGTGGGGCCACGTGACCTGCAGAGTCAGAAGCCTACAGTCACCGTCTGGTGTGACGGCCTGCGGCAGCCTGTGCACAATCAGAGCTTAAACAATTTGAATCGGACCCGGGACCCTTTTAAAATGCTAAAAGTTATTCAGGACCCCAGAGAGCTTTTTCTTTTAAGGTAGGTTATATCTATTGATATGTATTGCATTACAAATTAATACTGGGAATTTTTAATATTTACGTATCAATTCATTTAAAAATAACAATAATAACCCCGTTACATGTTAACATAAATAACGTATTTGTTATAAAAATAACTATGTTTTTTAGAATTCAGTGAGAAGTGTGGCATTGTTCCATAGCTTTGCAAATCTCTTTTATTTCCAGTTTAATAGAAGACAGCTGGGCTCTGCATTCAATCTGTTGCAATATCACATGACAGCTAGCCTCTGGAAAACTCCAGTGCATTCTCATAAAAGAATGAAAATGAAAAGGGCAAATAATGGCTTAGTATGAAAATAGTTTTGACCTCCCAGAACCCCCGGAAGGGTCTCGTGGCCACACTCTGAGGACTGCGGCTTAGACCGCTCAGGACTGCCTCTGCAGCGGGGGATGGGCGGATATCCGAACAGAACCTGCCGGCGGTGGCCGTGGGAAGGACTCTGACGACTATACGGTAGCAACCAACAGTGTCGCCTTCGCTATATCAAAACATACGTGCAGACACGAACAGCTGTCATCTACCATCTCCTATGTGTCACTTAAAAAGAGCATTTTGATGTCAAAGACATACGATGAGCAGATTTCATGAGAAAGGGTACTGTTTTTGACTGAATCCCTATAATTTTATGAAAAACTTACCATACTGATGAGACACGGAAAGAGAAGGAGAAGAAAGCACACGGAGATTCTCTGGCTTGAGAAGTGGGTGGCGGAGGATGGCATTTGCTGAAACAGAGAAACGGGGACGGGCCAGGTTTGGGGCAGAGATGGTGACTGCCACTTTGGACTTGTTGAACTTGACTCGAACCTGGGAGCCAGCCAGGCCAGCTACCTGAATACAGAAGTTAGGAGGTCAGAGAGCTCCGACATTCTAAAATGAGAAATATATAGAAATGCATAAAGACGGAAACAAAAACCACCCAGATTCTTATAACCCAGAGACAATCTACAATTGAGGTTTTGTTCTGATTTCTAACAGACATGTTCCTTTGTTTACTGAGAGGCATAATAGCGTGAAATCTCTGAGCCAGTATAGTTCTGTGACCTTATGCAAGCAATGAACTTATCTTTGCCTTAGTTGCTTCATCTGTAAAATGGGGATAATCATGGTATCTATGTCATAAGAAGGGAATTTCAGGTGATCCCCAAATGTCATCAAACCCTGTTTGAGGACCACAGCTGTAACTGAATCCTGTGTTTTGGTGAGAATGGGGTCATATGACCTGCAGAATAAGAAACCTAGTGTCATGATCTGGTATGACAGCCTGTGGCAGTCTGCAAACAGTCGAAGCTTAAAGAATTTGAGTCCCTGCTTTGTTCATCCCAGTATCCCCTAAATTGAGCACAGTTACATGATAAGTGCTCAATAAATGTTTAGGTAATGAATTAATTAATATGACTTTCACAGATGACCTACTAAGAAGGAAATAATGAAAACTGCCCCCGAGGAGGAAGTTTGGGAAGACTTCCAAACTCTTAAAGCATGTGAAACCAAAGCACAGGGTTCCAGAGAGACCGAATCTGCTTCACTGGAGATATTTCCCAACATGACAGACTTTGGGCAGCTTCAGATGGGTGCAGAGGCAGAGGAATGGCCACAATGACTCTCAGTGACCCTAATGGCCTGAGCAGAGGTAGCATGCCCTAGTTAAAAAACAGCCATTAAAAACATCGCCAGGCCTGGGTTCAAGTCCCAGCCCGTAGAGGTGTGTAGAATTTGAGAGTTTGATGGAACTTCAGCCCATGTGTAAATTCCTCCCACAATCTCACCACCTGGCAACCTAACCTTTGACCTCCATCTGACCACATCCAGGACTGGGGTCTTGCTGGTTCCCCAAAGAGCCCATTCTATTGACAGATCCTTGGAAGGATACTGGGCAAAGCTCTCTGCACATGTCATCCACATGAAGGACAGATGCCCTGAACTACCCAAGATGTAGAATGGGGAGGGTATCCAAGCCATGACGTCCGGGACACTCATCTGCCCTCTCTCACGCCCACTGGGCTCAGCCTCTCATCAGAATAACGCAGCTCAGTAGGAGCCCTTTTAGAATACTCAATCCATTTCTCCAAGCAGTATTTCCAAATAAGACAAACTTCTGCTAATGCTGTGAACTTGATTACATCTCTGATCTTTCTTAAGGCCTCCATTTCCTCATCTGTAAAATGAGAAAATTAGGTTAGACAGGCTCTCACTGAAATCTAATCTGAGCTTACACTGTGATCCTGTGATTACTCAGGCTGATAAAGTAGCATGTGGGGAAAGAGTGGGCACACAGGCCCAAGGCAGGAGTCACACCTGAGCTCCAGGTACACACGGCCTTGGCAATTAGCAGAGGCTGGAAATGTGGAAAGGGTTGTGTTCACACCTGAGAGCTGATGGCTGCCGAAGGCTCCAGGTGCAGAGAGAAGCCTTGGGTCTCAAGCCTCTTGGGAACACGCCCACCTGAGAGGAGAGCCCCACCTGCTCCACAGCAGTTAGCGCTGAGGACGAGGGTGCTCAGAGATCCCACTCAAGCCAGACCTCCAGAAAGCCCACACGCTCACACAGCTCAGGGCCTGCAGGGGGCTTGCGGAGGCGGGGGACTATTTGGGGAAGACTTGGCAAGGTCTTTTCTACATGAAGTTTCCCAAACTCCTCAATAGGGCTTGGAAACCACTGAGCAGATCATAACCGAGAGAGGAAGAAGAATGAGTATATGTGGCAAGACACCAGGGGAAGGCAGACGAAAAGAAGAATGTATGTATCCAAGGTCACAGCCCAGAAAATGCCAGCCCATGGTACAGATGGGGAGGGGTGGCACCAAGGTGCTCCCGCCACGTTCCCCAGCCCCATCCCAGCTCCGTGCCAGGACAGGCAGGCTGGTGGCGTGAGGAGCACAGGCTGCAGCTGAGACTGTCCGGCTCCAGCTCCCACCCCACCCCTGATTCCCAACAACTAACCTTCCTAAGCTCAGTTTCCTCATGTGTAGCATGAGCATAGTAACAGTACCTATCTTAGAAGGTTCTCGTGGGGATTAAGTGAGATGACTTTACAAAGCACTCAGTACAGTGCACAGAACCTAAGACACACCCAATAATGTCAGTAGCAGTGACAGTGACAGCAATCATCCTTGTCATCTTGTTAGACCCACCCTTGCCCAGCCCTGTGCCAACAATGGAGCCACTGCCCGTTCCCAAAGTTCCAGAGCCCCAGGAGACGATGGCAGGGAGGCGGCAGGAAGGAAAACCAGCCCAGTGACAGACCAGAAGAGTCTTTTTCTTCTCTGCACCCCACCCCCAGCTGTGCCTCTCATGGCTCCTGGCACGGGGCCTACAGAGAGGCAGCCAGGGAGCCCACAGCTCACCTGGCCTCCAGCCTGGGGCTGCCAGCGTGGCTGAGAGGCCAACCTCACGGGTGGCAGACAGGGAGCCTCAGGGGCAGAAACGAGCGAGTGGATCACGTGTCCCATGGAGTGGGGCGGGGGGATGTTTGCAGTGATGTGAAAGGGAGCTGTGAAAGACCACAGAGGCCAGTCAGGCCAAGGAGGGAAGAGAGAGCTCTACAGGCCTTGGTACAAAGACCTGGAGTCTGAAATAGCAGGGTGGGCTTAAGAACCGCTAGCCTCCCGTGTGGCTGGGGCAGAGGCATGAGGCAGAGAAGGCAGAGGCGGGACACCTACCAGGGACTCTCAGGAGGTGTCTGGGCATGGTGACATTTATTCAGAACACACTTGTGCAGAATTTTTTGAGCATCTGTGAGGTGCTGGGCTCCCTTTCTGAGGGTGCAGGAGTGAACAGACAAGCTCCCTCCTCTCACAGTACCACTTATCTTAGCAGGAAGCTAGGGCACTTCGGACAATAAGCAAGTCAACAAGGCCACGAGAGTCAGACATGGCCAGAACTAACCACCTCTCCCCTGCTCATCCGGTTAACTCTAATTCAGCTTTAGGTTCTTCCTGGATATTATCTCCTGGAGCAAGCCTTTCCTGAATCCCTTAGCAGGGGTTCAGTGTCTTCCTTGGTTTTCCCAGTACCTCCTGGACTCCCACCAACACAACACATGGCACCTTTGTTGGGATGGAGAGCTGACTTCTCTGTGCCACACTAGACAGTAGCTGCTCCAGGGGTGGAAGGGCCTGCTGTTAAATCTCGTACTCGGCATGGCCATTAATACCTAGTATATGCTAAAAAATTATCTGGGCTTTGGATATGAGACATGTCTATGTTCATCCTGGTGAAGAAGCCTAGGTCAGTTGAATTTATGGATCTGCAAATGGGGAAAAGAACCAGTGCTTAAAATAAGATTTTTTTTAATTCCAAAATATGGTTGATATGTTAAAGTCATGGGTGTGAATATTCTCATCCAGGAACGGTATAGGCATCATACAGTTAAATAAGATTCTTTGATTAGGAGCAAATGGAATTAATGCTGGAAAACTTGAAGAAGGAAAAAAAAACAAAGCCAAACCACACAAACAAAAACAAAGCCCACTTGAGGAACGGGAATTATTTGGGGGCTGACATAGGTGGTTCACAGGAGCAGAGGAAAAGCTGGTCGCTGGATTTAGGGAGACCAGGCAGAACAGGGCAGGGTATCTGTGGAGCAGGGAAAGCCCAGGGTGCTCAGGACCCCACTCGGACGCATTGGCGTGGCTCAGCTGCTTCTTCCCTTTGACCAAGTCTCAAGAAAGAAAATCCTGTTGGCATAGCTTGGGCCGTGGACAGGTCACCTTTACTGAGACCAAGACTGCACCTGTGGGTAATTCCACCATATAAAATTCGGGTGGTGCTATCAGGGAACAAAAAGAGAAAATGAACGCTAAGCAGCCAGTACACGAGTGCCCCTGATAATTATGAAGCTTTACCAAACTGTCAGAACGCAAAGGACTGGAATAGGTAACCCAAGGATTACGGAGTCTCCCGTGGTCATTTCTAAGAAAAATCACTTACAAACCCCTTCCTGAGAATATTTGAAGGAAATGTTGGCTGGAAATAGAATAAACTGTGTAACATCATTAGTTGTTCCTTTTAGATCTACGAGAATCAACATTTCAGGAGAACCAAGGGGCCTGGGAGGTTTGTTAACATCCATTAATATTACTGTCTTTCTGTGTGAGAGAGCATGAAATCACGCCGTTGCTTTCTTTCCATGGTGGGGATGGCGAGGGCCGGGGCACGATGGGGTGAGCTGTTGGAATAACCAACTTTGGGTTCAATGCGTGATGTCTAATTTATGTGCAGAGGTGTGTTCGGTGCTGCAGGTGCATATGTCGAGACGGACAGCTAGATGTGTCGATACTCTGCAGGCAAGTCACCCTCCTGTTGGAGCACCTGGGGTTGACAAATTTGGAAAAGGCCTCCC
>CAUYSK010063200.1:0-22428 GCA_963575035.1 Avahi laniger | reverse complement strand
AGAAGTGCACAAAACAAGGCGGGAGAATTGGATTAACCTCACAAAGAGGCAGGGCACCTTCCAGAGAATGCAAGGAACACTTGTAACTATTAATTTTCAATTCAGTGTAATATCATGTGTATTAAGTGGAAGTCTATTGTGTGTTCAGCCCAGTGTTAAAAGATGAGCCAGTAAAAGTGCGTAATTGCTGGTATGAATGATAATAACATTGGTTAATATTTATTTTGGTTGTTGCCAGGTGCTTTGCATCTATTATTTCATTTAACCCTCACAACAAGTGACACTATTATTATCTCATTTTAGAGTAGAGGGAACTGAAGCACAGAGAGGTTAAGTGACTTTTCTGGGATCACACAGCTAGAAAGTAGCACGGCTAGCGTGGCAGCCCAGGCAGCCCGGATCCAGAACCTGACATTTTACATGTTTATACCCAGGACTGATAGCTTTATATCCTGTAAGGAAAAAGTTGAAATGTGGAAAAAGATTTAAGCTAAAAAAATGTCATAACAATTATTTCTTTTAAAAATAAACCAGAAACACCTGAAATATTCAATAATAGAAGAATGACTATGGACTAATAATGTCAATTATGATAATTACCAGTTAGTTCTTTACTATGTCCCAGACATTGAGCTAATAGTCTCCCATAATTACCTCGCTTCTCTTTACAACAGCTTCATAAGATGCCTACTTTATCTTCCTTCCCACATCATTTTATAAATGAAACCAAGACTCAGAGAAAGTTAAATAACTTGTCCGTTGTCACGTGGCTAATAACTGGTGAAGCCGTAATTAGAAGTTATTCTGCTGATTCTCAGTTCATATTCCCAACCATGTGATTTACTCTTATAAAGCCATTAAAAGATATTTTTGGAATGATTGCAATGCTTATGAAAGATGTGAAAAGAAAACAAAAACAAAAAACCAGGATATGAACCTGTCTCTCTAGGATGAGCCCGACTCTGTAAAAGAGAATGCATAGAAGCAGGGGGATTCGCAAAAGTATTAGCAGCGCGTGTCTCTGGAAAGGGCAGAGAGGCACTCTTTATTCTCTTCTTTATGTTCTGCACGTTCCACATTGCCTACATGATAAGCATGTATTCTAATTAGAATCTTACTGGGAAAAGAAAGAGCTTTTCAAAGCATTCAAAACGAAAACAAGAGACCTAGAAGTTGTAGTCCTGACTTTGGAGGCGCTTGCAGCTGGGCAGAGTCACTCATGGGACCTTTGTCACCTCTGTCTTGTCTCATGCATCGATGTCCCTGTCTGATCTCCCTGAAGGCAGTCTTGGGGTCACATCACTGCTTGTAGCTCCGCAAGGGCACACAGCACACGCCATGTAGCCAACGAGTACTTTAGCATGGGCTCTGTGAGAAGAACAACTCAGGACACACACTGCATTAAAGACCTTAAGAACAATAAAGTAGCTTCTGTTCGCTGAGTTTCTACTGCGCATCAGGCTACATACTAAGTGTTTTACAAAGAGCGTTTTTGTCCTCATAGCAAGACAACCTTAACCATAACTTGCTGGGTCCTCTCCATCTGCTATCCCTCTTACCCTCACCTACTCTGCCCTCCCTGCCCACCTCTGAGCCCCAGGACGGGACCCCTTGGGCTGCTGACTCCTTCCTGGTTGGGTTTGGCCACTGAGGCGGCACTGGCAGGAGATCAGGGCAGAGGAGAGCAAGGCCGGGGATCTTTCCTTGGCTTCCTCCTGCTTTAGAGCCTGACTGTGTAGCAACCGCGCCCCCATGTTTAGCAGCACCCCCTGCATGGCTCTGTTCTCCCTGGCCTAGTCCCATCCCTGGTTCCTGCCCAGCTGTTGGAGTCGGTGCAGCGACAGCTCTTGTTGGTTTCCTTAATACCGCCCACCCCGCTGTAAGGAGTCCCACCTGCTCTTCTCACTCAACCTAGGTGAGTGGAGTTCTGTTTTCTGCAGAGACCTGGACTGACACAGTGTTAGTTATCCTGGTGAATTACAGATAAAGAAGCAGAGGTTTGGAGACCTGTAGTTACCCAGATAGCTATAAGTGGAGCAGAATTTAAAACTCTGGTGTCTAGTTCCGAAAGACCCTTCCCCTCTCTCCTGGTGTTTTGGTTCTGCAAGCTGAGTCTGCCCTTTGCAAAAGGCAAACAGCCTCTGAAGAAAAGCTGTGGTCAAAACTTGCCTTGAACGAAGCCACCAAGACAAAGTGTCTGCCAGCTATGACCCACTGACATCCATCCTGGGCTATCACTGCCACAGAGGCCTCACTCCTGTCCCCTGAATGGGGATAAATGTTTCAGGTCCCTGTCTTGAAGATGCGTTTTTGTCTTCCTTTTTCCTTAAATTATAAGTAGGAGGAGATCAATTTCTACATCTGAGATGCTACAGTTCCACGACTCTGGGGGAGGGTGCTTGTTTGGGTAAAACCCGGGAGTCGGCTTTAGGTGATGCAAAGTCCCACGTAGCTCACATATCCTAAGAATGAGAATTACCTGTCCCCCCCACCCCCAAGTGTGTCCCTGGAGTGGGATGTATGCAGGACGTCAGAAGCTGCCAAAGTGTGTGGGCTGAATCCGAGTGAGCTGCATCCTGAGGTCACCAAGGAATGGCTTGGAGGGAGCCTACACTGGTGGCTGAAGTGCCCTGGTGTTTACAGTAGCATTCCTGAAACACTCGATGTCTGCACAGGAATCCTGTGTGACTGCACTAGGAAAGTCACTTTTCTGGAGAAATCTTGAAATGAAATTAATTTTTTTAAATGTGAAAGGGCAGACCAGGCACCGTGATTCATGCTTATAATCCTAGCACTTTGGGAGGCTGAGGTGGGAGGATTGCTTGAGGCCGGGAGTTCAAGACCAGCCTGGGCAATATGGCAAGACCCCATCTCTATGAAAATTTTTTAAAAATTAGCCAGACATGGTGGTGCATGCTAGCTTGGGAGGCTGAGGCAGCAGGATCGCTTGAGCCCACGAGCTGGAGGCTGCAGTGAGCTATGATGATGCCACTGCACTTTGGCCTGGCCAACAGAATGAGAGCCTATCTCAAAAAACAAAACAAAAAGCCAAAAAATAAATATGAAAGGGCCTTTCAAATAATTTCATAATTATTTGTTCTTATTTGGATCTTTGTAAGCATTTTTCTTTAAAACCAGAACAACTTGCCTACCATTCCACTCCTCGCCCCCTCCACCACGATGCTATTACAAAGTTTAAGGAAAAGAGTGTGACTGATTTTGCTCACTTTACCTTATGACATATTTAATACGGATGTTAAAAAATGATTTGGGGAAAACGCTTTGATCCTGTGACTGCGAAGAGACCAGCACAACACATCCTCGAGTTCTGGCAGGAGACGTTATTTCAGGTCTTAGCGATGAGAGGCATGAAATAGTCCATTGACCCTGACTGCGAGCAGGCAAACTCCACCAGGAGCAGGACTGTGAGGAGATTCTCCTCACCAAGAAGACTCCGGCATTGCAATCCTGCGTGGATCCTGCCGGTGCCATTTAAAAAAGAGAAACTTACATTTCTTTTCATAAGGCAGCTACTATGAACGTCAAGTTGTGGAATTTATGAAAAGAGACTTTTCTTTTTTGTCTCACAGAAACCATGATTCTGAATCATTAGATATTGGCTTTGGGAGATATTATGACTCTCTTTGCAAATGTCAGAGGGCTTTATTTTTTTCCCCCTTAGTGTATAGAGTTTCTCTCGTGGAGATGGTGTGTTTTCTTGAAGCACTGAGGGCTTGTTCCTAGACCGGAAATGCCTCTAACCGGAGGGGAAAGCTGAAGGTCTCGGGACTGAGGGGCCCGAGGTTGGTGTGTTGTCCAGGGTGCTCCTGCCCCAGCCCGCGCAGGGAATGCGTGAATTAACTTAGAGCAGGCTCAAGTGGAGGGGAAAAGGAGCAAATGATTTTGTAAGTGTGCGTTTACATTTTGGCGACCGCATTTGGTTTAACAGGACAGCCCCATTGACGTGATGCTCAAGGTCATGCGACGGGAGGCGCACCCCTTCTGGGAGGAGTCGGTTGCTGACCGCTAGCGGCGGAGATGGGGAGTGTGTGTGTGTGTCGCCAGCTCTTCGTGCCAGGGGTGCGATAAGAGTCCTCAGCTGAGACACTGAGTCTCCTCTGCCGCCTGCTACCCACGGTGTGCATGCACAGCCTCTCTGGGGCTCTGTTTCACCTGTGAAATGGGGATTAAAAGCTGTCTCACAGGGTTGTTGTGAGGATGTGACAAGATGGCAATGTCAAAGCACCCGCCTTCCAGAAGGTGCTAATCCAGTGTTACCTGCTGCCTCCATGCCGCACTGACCAGGCAAGGCTTTGAGACCCACCTGAAGGTCCCACTTTTAGTGGTTCATCCCCATGTGTGTTCACACCCCTGACTTTGTGGCTGAAAAAGCAGAGGCCCACATAGGTTTTGTCATTAGCTCAGGGCTCGTAGTGTTTGGCAGCAAAGCCAAGATTCTCAGCGCTCCTTATCCCAATCCCAAGCCTGTGCTCCCTCTACTACACCCACTGTCTCTTCTGGAACTCTCCCTGCAAATCAGTGACAACCTTCCGAAGAAGTAGCCGAGAAAAGCCAAAAACACACAGACACCCCTAGTCACAGGTTGGCTGGTTGTCTCTTCAACCAGCAGGAAAGGGCGCCTTCGTCGGCTGGAGCGAGCCGCAGAAGCCAGTTGCCTGGGCTGGGCGAGTCCAGAGCGCAGGCCAGGAGCGAACAGGAGAGCGGAAGGAGGACAAGGAGGACACACGCTGGGATGACTCAGGAGTGAAGGTCACTCGGCGAGGGCCCTGGTCCTACCCAGAGGAGGCCCACGTGCAGCAACACCCACCAATCGTGTGGCTTCGGGAAGAGGATTTAACCTCTCTGGATCTCAATTTATTTATTGAAAAATTAAGTATCATCACCGCCCCCCTTTGTCTCTGCCTTGCTGTGAGGATCTAATGACAAATGAGACAGTTTGTGCAACACGCCCAGCGTGGGGCCTGGGCAGCCGTGTCCCTCCCCTCCACCGGGTCGGTGACCTCGTGCGACTGCTCTCAGGGTTAAATTAGATGAGGCACTTGCTAAACAGGATTTGCTCAAGCCAGGTCAGTTTCCCTCTCTCCCCGTTAAAAACAGGCTCCCAAACTGGTACGAGGTTTCTCTTGAGGGAGCGCGAGTGGAAGTGGGCGATAAGTTGTCTCATTTCGCTCAGCGGCTGTTTCCCAGTTCTCCTCTGCTGCTGCTGTACTCTCGCAGTGTTTACCCGAGTTCTGGCGCTGGTTGTAGAAATAGATCCTTTGATGGTTTTGTCAAAATATCTTGGGAGCCAGAGGAACACGGGCCAAGTTAGTCAGCCTTTGTGAAACTACAATCGGGAGGCGATGTTTATCTTGCCCAACAAGACCCTGTACTAAAATATACAGTACAATTAGATGTCCTTGAAAAATACGGATTGTGGTTTCTCTGTAGACCAGGCTTGGGCAAGTCTGCTCTTTTAAGAGTTTATACACATTCATCAAGACGCTGGAGGTGGCCAGTGAAATAGGCTTTGGGGGCCCGAGTCAGAGACGATGACGGGCGTGGTGGGTGGAGAATGGTGTAGTTACCGCAGCCTAGATTAGAGGCCTCTAATCTAGCGCCATCGCTGCAGGGATGGAAATGTTTTATTTCTGTGCTCTCTGAGGCACTTGAAAGGTGGCTAGTGTGACTGAGCGATGGAATTTTTGGCTTTATTTAATTTAAAGTGATTTGGATTTGGATTTAAATAGCCACATATGGTTTGTGGCTATCATATTGGACAACATAGCATTATACGGATTGCAGCATCCCAGAAGCAGCTGCTTCCAGGTGAGTCTCACATGGGTATGGTTTCCAGCCATGCCCAGGGCAGCTTGATGTGACCACAGAGACGCCACTGCCCACTAGCAACTGGAACTATGTTGAGCAGATTAGGACTTTGCTCACTGGAAAGACTAAAGCAGAACTGGGGAGAATTTGGGAGGGTCAGGAAAGGGGAGGGTGCAGTGTAGGCCACAGCTCAGCACCAGAAGCTTCGGCAGGAGTTGGGGATTTTGGCTCACGATGAGTTTCAGGCAGTCCTGCCTTGTGGCCTCCACATCACTGGCCCGCTAGGGACCAACCTCATCCGCTTGTCCCTGGAGCAAGATAAGTAGTTGGGACTAAAGAGACACAAATGTTGTCTCCAGGGGACTCATTGCCTGTTGTTCTCCATGAGCCCCCTGAGGGTGGGACTTGCTTGAAGAATGCATGAGTATGTTGGTTTTGGTAGCTGGTGAGTGAGATAATGCCACTGATGTGACTCTTTGATCTCCCTTAATGGGAAAGGGACCCTCCTGAGTTCACGCCAGCAGGGCATGGTCGGGCACCTGGGGTCGTTGGCAAGTGGGAGAAACTCAGCCTGGCTTGTGCCTCCTGCTCTTCCTTCCTTCTCTCGATACTTGCTTCCCTCTCCCATCTCCAAGCTCCCCGGAGATGTCCTCAGGCTGGACCAAGCCCCTCAGTTCCGGTGAAGTTCCCGTTCAGCGCTGGAGAGTGAAAACTGACCAATTTTCTTCCTAGCTGATCTCAAGGAGAAAGCAACGCACCCCCCCTTCCCTCCTCAAGTCTCACAAACACACCAGGGGCAGGTTACTGAGGAAAAAAATCACTCAGCTTATTGTGTGGAGGCCCTGGGTGTAAATGCTGGCTCTGCTGAGCATTCACTCGTGTCCCTGGGCAAATGATTCTCCCAGTCTAGGCCTTGGTTTCCCCATCTTCAAAATGGCGAGTTCAACAGTTCCTCACATGTTAACATTCCAGGATTAAAATAGATCCAGGGAAATGTGATTATCTAAGAGGCTTAATCACTCCAGGTGGCTTTGCCATTTAAAAGAGGAGCTGGTTAACCCAAATGAGTCTCTAATTGGCAGCCTTCCGTGGGGGGAGCTCCCTGAAGCAGGAGGCCTTCCAAACTTCCCCACCTGCTCCGGAAGCTGCCCTGCTGCCGGCTCCTCCAACCCTAAGGGACAGACAGCAGAGGGGACCCTCTGGCCTGAAAGGTCCCGCCCTCATGGCAACTGCTCTCCAGACGCTATCTGCCGCCCAAGGACGGATTTCTGTCTTTCCTGGACCTGCTTGGCTTACGGAGGGGAAATCTGGCTGGAGAGCAAAAGTTCAGATAAACAGAGGAATCCTGTTCCTAAAAAATAAGCCTCCTGGGAGTTTGAACTTGTGACTGGGAGTCAGGTGGCCCTGTTCCAGGCCTCCTTACAGGCCAAGTGGCTGTGGGCATCCCGCTTGAGTTTTGCTTTCATCCTCTTTAAAACGGAATGCTAACCACCCTTGCCAACCTCGGCTGGCTGTCATGAGAACCACAAGGAGTCGATGGCTGCATCTGATGTTTTGCACAAAATGCTCTGCAAATGCAAAGTGGTGGTGATGGCCTGTTCGCATTCTCCAGATACAAATATCTGCATGGTAATAATCGAACAGCACAACACCAGATTTCTTCTCCCAGTGCCGGGGAGGGTGTGGGGTGAAACAGTAAGATGCTAAATCACTCCGAGCTGTTTTAAGGATTAAGCAGAAATGTTAATGGCAACAGATGTTGGCTCGTTCCCTCCAGGAGGATTTAGGTTTCAGCGGAGTATTTCTCTGCTGGCCTCAGCCCAAGACGTGGCCACAGCCCTTTCTCCAACCTCCTGTTCAACCCAGAGAGTGGTAGGGGCTCACTTTCTGCCCTGAGGTTAAAAATCTGGCTGGGAAACATTGGAAGCCGAATCTTGGCTTGGGAGGACCTCAATATGGCAATAAATATCCCATAAGACCAGCTGATTTGCACCTTAGGGGAAATGAAATGTTGTCTGGAACCTAGTTTTTTATGGGAGTTCTGTGAACAGAGAGGAAAGGACTGGGTTCTGGCCCGGGTTCGCAGATCAAGGTGGTCCAGCTACAGGCAACTGCTCGAGGCCTTCTGGATGGAACATTCTAGGGAAGCATGAAAATGGACAGAGAGAGGTTCCCCCCCCCAAGGATTGCTTCAGAAATCACCAAGGTTTTTCCTCCTAGCCCTTGGCAGCAAGGTGGCCACGTTCTTGGGAAAGGAGAAAGGCTGTGTGAACATTGCTATCTGGAGCCTGTGCATTCCAGAAACGCTAACAGCAGAGCCAGAAGAACTTCTCAGCCTTTCAGATGAGTCACTGCACCCTGCCCTTCTGAAAGCTCCAGGCCACTGGGCACTCACCTTTGAAGGGGGACTGGGCTCGCGTCACGAGGAAGAGCTTCTTGCTCTTGCTCTGTGGCTGCTGGCGGACGTGGTAGCCCAGCGTGTTGCAGCGGCTCTTCCTGCAGCTCAGGCACCGGCCTTGGCTGAAGCTGTCCATATCGCTGCACATGTAGGCCGTGCTCTGCATGCCGTCGTGCAGCACGGAGTCGATGAACAGGTGCACCGATCGCTCGTGGGAGCATTTTATGGTCTTGCTGATGGCTGGAACACAGCACAATACATGTTATCACCCCGTAGCCCGAAGCAGCCTCCACTCAAACGATCGTCTCAGTTCTCCGCCTGCAGTAGATTAGCAGAAGCACATCGGGGAGGCGGGGTGGGCTTGCGGAGCTCGACCCACTGACAACAGCCGGATGTAACAGCTGACTGGGCAGTAGAAAGTAGAGACAGTAGACCCTTCTGGGTTATTTAGTGTCAGGGCAAAATCTCAGGCCCCACCGGGCTCCTGGGGACACCCCTCTATTCCAGTGCATCACGGTAGGTGTTTTAAGTCACTAAGATCGAATTATTTAAGAAAGCAGGGTAGTATAATTCATTTCAGAGCTATTTCTATCTCAGATAGTTAGAAATGCCTGAGTGTTTTTGCCTGGAGGGTGAGCTAGCTGGAACAGGCTTGCGTGGCTGCCTCTTTCCTTAATAAAACCGGAGACACGAGGCACTCCTGTGGCACGCTGATGGCCTGGTGAAAGCTGAGGACTCTCCACAGTGCCGACCTTAGGCGACAGGCCTGTAAAGCCAGCTCGGGGATTGGATTTAGAAGGGCATGCCCCAGTACCCAGGTCTGAACAGGCCTAACCCTAACCCAAAAAAGTGTGCTTATGTTGATCTACCGTGGACTTTGATCTTTTTTTTTTAACTCTCCAAATATTAACCAAATCTGTAGCAAATTATTCTCGAGGAATGTTGAGGAACCACCACGAGATGTGTACAGCACCTTGTGTAAAGGTAGAGCACAGGTAACTTTGCCAAAAGCTATTTCCCCAGGTGTCTGGAAGCTGAATGCCAAGGTCGACTATAGTGGTCCTAGGTCACTAGTGGCTGCATTTGTTGAGCACCTACTAGGACGCAGGTGTATGCTGAGTGCCTCAGAGCCATGCACTCCTGAATCTTCCCTGCAGCTCCTGAGGCAGCTGGTATCAGTGAGAAACTGAGCTTCAGAGAAACCCACAAACTCACGCAAGTTCCCCCAGCCAGGAGGTGGAGAGTGTGGGAAAGCGGTCACCGAGTGACCTCCTGTTCAGGTGTGGCTGGGAGAACTACGGCAGAATGGGAACACTTTCCCACGAAGGGGTGAAGAAAACTGAGGAAACCATCCTAAGGTCGGGCAAGCTGAATACATATGCTTTGTTCCATCATTTTGATGTTTAGCACAAAAGAGCAAAGGGCGGCGACTGGTCGGGGACGTGTTTGCAGGCACGCAGCGCCCACACACCAGCCTGGCGGTCTGCGCTGCTTTGCGAGGAGGGCCCGACGGTCAGCCGGGAACTGCTGGCGACCCGAGGGCACTGACCCCGGGGAGATGTGCGCGATGATAAGGGCGAGTTCCCAGAAGGCTCTCTCAGGCGTGGGCGGGCGGACGGCTGGAGTCCAGCCAAGAGCAGAAGCTGTGGAGCGTGAAGGTCATTCTGACATTGGCAAGGTGGGTGGTGACGTGATCACAGGAGCTGTCCCCAGTCCCAGCTCAGTGCCTGGGCCACTGGGGCGAGACGGTGGCATGCGGGGGTGCGGGTCTCCCGCTGGCTTAGGGTGATTGGCGAGGTTTAATCAGGATGATGTTTTATAATCACAAGGAATCTGGAATGCCCGTGGAATGTGCGGTTTCTGCTGACATTTTTGTTCTTTCATCCTGTGCGTGCTACCAATGTGCATGTTAATGTTTCGGTTGTAGGATTCGAGAAAGAAGTGGGATCACAGAGCAGTAACGCCACATTTAGAGTTTGCCCCGAGGTAAAGGACGTCACAAGGACGTGTCTGAAGCTGAATTTCCTGCTGGAAGAACCACAATCCCTCCTGGAGGAGCAGCTGATTGAACCTCACAGGGGAGGGGCGTGAAGCGTGAGATCAAGAGTCAAGAAGCCCGACCTGTCGACCTATCGTGTGGCTCAGAGGAAGCCCCTCGAGTGAGGAAGCTTCTGGAGGAGGAGTAACCACGGGAGTGGGGGCAGGACTCAACTTTCAGAAGGGCTTGTGCCCGGGAGAGGCTGGCCGGGGTGAGGGGTGGGACTCAGGGCTTGGCCTGTCGCGGGGGCGGCCTGCTGGGGCCACCACGCTTACCCTCCCAGACACCCTGGGCCCTACCCTTGCCGAACTCTTCCCCGAGGCCCACAGAGGTGGTGGATTCCACCGATGCCAGAGGCCCGGTGGGAGTGTAGGCTGGTGCGTCGGCGTGACCCCTCTCTCACCCTGTAAGCCGTGCTCTGCGATGTGTTTGTAGAGCTCTAGGAAGTGGCAGCCGGGCTGGAAGGAGCCCCCGTTGGGGTAGAAGTCGTAGTGCGCGATGGGCCGTTTGATGCCCACGCTCAGGCCCATGTGCTCCCGGGTGAAAGTGTGAATGGCATCCACGAAATTGGCGTCATCTGGAGAAAGACGGTCGCTGGGGGAGGTTCCCTCGAACAAAGGGCCTGCGGCATCCAGCCCTGGAGGGAAAGCAAGGGTGAGGGTCAAGTGGGAGCAAGGAGAGGGGAGGAGAAAGGTGCTTTCTAGCTTTCTGATCATTACACATTAACGAGCTAGCAGAAAGAAGAAAAACCTAGGGCATAATCTTTCTCCCAAAAATCTTGCCATAACCTTTTCTCAGTAAAACTGCAGTTGTTCATGGTGCTAAAAATTAGACACAGGTTAGGCATTATCTAGGGGGGGAAGAGGGCTGCAGAAGCTATCCAGTGGTAGAAATAAGGTTATGGGGCAACACTTGATTTATTTAAGCAAATCAATTTTAAGTACCCCTCAAGCTACTTTCAAGAGCACCTGTTTACATACAAAAAAGCCTATGCACTCATTAGAAGTAGTTCTAACCCACCCATCAAAGAAAGACTTTGCTTGCATGTTGTCAGTAATTTCCCTTAACGATCTGACTTTTCTCCTACACTAATGTCATTGCACTGGAATGTCCAGAACAGCCTTGGGACATCTCTGTTCTGGGTGAAAATGCGAGCAAATAGGGCTGCTCAAAGCTCTGGTCCTCCTGTGACAGATGAGACCAAGTGGCAGCTCCTGGCTGACTGTAGTTGGGGGGCATTTATGCACTCAGAGGTTGTCCCTGTCTTTCTCCCTTAGCCTTCTCTGGGACGCTCACGTGTCCCACCTCAGCCCGGGCTTCCTACGCTGCTTCAAAGGAAAGATGTCCTGGTGTGATTTATATTCCTTTTTTCATCAGGCTGACAACAAGGTGACAGCAGTGAGCCCTCCTGCTGCCTCTAAGGTGGGTGGGCCCAGCTAATAAAAAAGCCTGGTGTGACCACAACACAAGCCAGATTGGGGGGCTCAGTCTGAGGCCGCTCAGCTTTCTGGCTCGGCTGCCTCTAGCGGGAGGTCTGCTCGCCCCCAGGCTACTGAGGGTTGAATCAGTGGGGGACCAGAGGAAATGAGTTCTCATAATGACAAATGTATTCAGTTTGAATGTCTGCTGTTATCCCTATTCTTTTTCATGTTAAATCTGTTTATAAAGAAATGGTAACAGTAGATTGTTTTTAAAATGTTCTTACTTGATAAAATGTAAAATCACAACTCTGTTATTCATCTCAGATGTTCTTTGTTTTAGCCCGAGAGTAGCGTTTCAGCCTGCGAGGTGGGGAGGCCAGGACTGGGCGAATGAGTGGTGGGCAAGGAGTGGTCTCTGCCAAGGCCCCAGAGCACAGGAGGCCGCGGTGTGTTCACGAAGTGGAGAAAAATCTAGTGTCACTGAAGCCTAAAACCACGCGAAGGGGTGGGCAGGAGGGCACGCTGGGGAACTGTGGGGACACCGTGCTGAGAAGGGCCTTGCCTGTACGTACCACTGGGCCTCAGAGACTTCAGCTGGGGAACATCTGGCCAGCTGTGTGCTTTTCAGATCCCAATTCCGGGGTAGAGTGTGTGTCAGGGCGTTGGTGTCAGGGGCACGTGGGAGGAAAGGCCTTCTTGCACGTGTCTAGCTCTTCCTGGGTACCCGGGGCCATTTCCGAGTGAGCGTGGAGTTTGCGGTGAGGTTTTTGGTGCAGAGCTCCCTCCTTCGACCCAAATGGGTCACAGAGTAAAACCCGTGTGTCTTACAAACATGGAAACGGAGACACTAACGCGGCTGATGTGTTATAGCAAATTAAAGCTGTCATTTCCCTCTCCCTACCTCGCCCACATTAGGCTTTGAAAACTATAGGTTAAAAAATAGGACTCTCTCTTGCTACAAAAGTGTACAGAAAGTTCCCTTTTTAGTCCTGTTTGGTACCTCTACGAGAGGCATTTGTTCGAGTAAAGGCAATAGGAGTTGAGGCTGTAATTTCTCGGAATGGAAATCCGTGACGCCGGGCGTGTTTGAGAGAGTGTTTCAAGTCCTGTGAGCTCCAACACATCACAGAACAAAGGTGGGCATTTTCATGATGAGACTGTTGGAAAAGCAGCTCCTTGCCCAACGCCCCAGTGCAGCTGTGGAGATTAGCTTGTTAGGTATCAGGCATGGGTACCTGTAATTCTCCCAATCTTGCGCTTTCGGCCGATGTGATTGCCAGCGAACCCCGAGACGTGGGCACCCAGGCTGTACCCAATTAGGTGAACGTTGCTTGGAGAGAACTGAACAGATTCCTGCAAGACAGCAGCGGGCCGGGTGCGGGGGGAGAAGAGCGGCCTGGTGAAAGCCTTCCGTGGGTGCCGCGTGTTCTGGGGCCCACCCTGTCCTCTGCCCCTGTTCGCAAATGTGGTGCTTTATTCTCACTCCAGACTGAAACTGGTTTCTCACCTGGCTGACTCTGTCCTCTCAGAGGGCCTGGCCCTGTTTTTAGGCTCAGGTACCTGGGACCCTGCCTGGAGACTGCTACCTCCTGCCTGCCTGTCTTTCCCGGGATATGAAAGCCCTACTGAATGATCCTGGTCATCTGTGTGGGGGGCTGACGGTTTGCAGGGTGCGTTTGGATCCCTTGGCATGTCCAGGGGGTAAGCACAAGAGGAATAGAGGACGAGGAGTGCAGGGAGAAGACAAAATAGGAGTTCAAGGGAGGCATCTGAGAGAGCCCTGGGGTCTGGCCTCAGATCTGTGCCTTCCTGTGAGCTTAGCATTAGCAGCTCTCCTGTCTGGGTTGCTGTTAGAGATCAGCTTAATTCGGTCACTCTTAGAGGAAGGGAGAGGAGGGCAGAGGAGGACGGGCAGGTCTTACCTCCAGCCACTGAAGAAGAGCCGCGACCTCCTGGCCTGCGAGGCGGGTATTGCGCACGGCGATGGTGTAGTGTTGGTGCGCCAGGGTGAGCCAGTCCGCCAGCCCCACGTTCACGGGCTGGGCTGGCCGAGACTTCAGCGCGGCCACCAACTGCCAGATCCAGTCTTCCAGCTTGCCGTCCACCTGAGGAGGGCATGGCAGGGGGCTCCACCAGTGTCCTTTCTCCCTGCTCCCCTCTTCCTTCTCCAACTCTCGCATGATGCTGGACGCGTCTCCCCAGGACAAAGGGCTTACCGTGGGCTTGCTCAGCCTTGGTACTGTTGACATTTTGGGCCACATAATTCTTCGCCGTGGGGGGCTGTCCTGTGCATTGTGTAACGTTTGCCAGCATCCTTGGCTCCACCGACTGGATGTCAGCAGCAGTACCTGACACCCCAGGCTTTGAAAACCCAAAATGTCTCCAGACTTTGCTGAATGTTCCCCACCTGAGAACAATGCTGAAGTCTGTGTAAATCAGGTCCTGAAAGCTGACCTGTCCTTTGAGGGCCAGCTCCACGCCGCCTCCTCTGCAAAGCTGCTCTTCCACACCTCTGAATCCCACCCCACCGGCTGCATCCTGCTGGCTTTGGCAGGACCAGCTCCGTGAGCCTGAACGTCAGGTTCGTAGGAGCTAAAGAAACGTTCATGGAGAATTGCTCTGTGTATGTGCCTGGTCTGAGAACCAATTTGCAGGGCACTCCTATGGGTTCACAGAGCAAAGATGTCTGTGCTGTGTCTTTAAGACTCAGTAGGTGTTCAGTAAGAAGGGTGGGCAGGTGCGTGGCGGGGTCCGGGCAGAAGGAGCAGCAGGTGCAGAGGCACAGAATCACGAAAGGGCAGCGTGGTGTGTCTGGGGAGAGGAGGGAAGTTGGGTGGGTTGAAGGCTAGACTGCAGGAGGTGACGCTGGGAGCTCCACTGAGGACTTGGCGTGTCATTCCAGGGCAGGATGCAGTCATTTATAATAATAAATGCTCAGCAACAGCCTTCTGTGTGCATGTACTCTCTTGAGGTCAAATCCAGGCTTTCTCAGTTACTAGCTGAGTGACTCGGGCAAATTATTTAACTCCTCTGTGCCTCAGTTTCTTCATCTGGAAAATGGGGATAATAATGTTTTCCTTCTAGGATTGTTGTGAAGATGAACTAAGTTAACAGATATAAAGCACTTAGAAGAGTGCCTGGAACATAGTGAGGACAGTAGATGTTAGTTACTGCAGTTGTTATTACTAGTAGCAGGAGACATGTTCTGGGCTGGACAGAATTTTGATAATGAAGAATGCATTTTGGTAGAGGGATCCTGATAAGCGGACCCTGTGATCTTCATGTTGCATTTGTAAACAAGAATCATTCATTTGATCATTAATTCAGTTAACATTTTGGAGCACCTAATGTAGTGATACCGTCCCATGTTGGTCAATTAGGTGTAGGACCTTCCAGCCTAGCGGAACAGAGACACTTGGGCCATTATAAAGCTGAGCAGCAGAGCAGCTCTGGAGAGTGCCCAGGGTGCATGGGGGCTCCCGGGGACACCTAATGCCCCTTGGGGAGTGTGGGATGGAGGCAGAGGAGCCCTGCAGGAGGACCTGTGGGAACAGTGGGACTTACTCAGGAGAAGGAGGGAAGAAAGGACACTCTAGGCAGAGGGTGCAGCCAAGGCCAAGACGAGAGAAAGCGTGTGGTGTTGGAAGGAGCTGCAGGAATCAGACATGGGAGGCAGGGAGAGTGCAGGGGAAGCAGGTGGATGGATGGGCCCATTTTGCTCCCTAGGGTAGGATAGACGGGGATTTCAAGAGTACTTTCCAACTAGATGGCAGGGAAAGGTTTCTAAGTCATGAAATAGACACCAGAACCTTAGGAGGCTTCCAATCGTGAGCTAAACTTCAAATCATGGGTAGGCTGGGAACCAGGGAGGCAGGATTTCCTCCTGAAGTCACATGGTTTGACCTCACTCATTGCCCACAGTCTCCTTCTCTACTTCTTACATAGTAATAGAATTTTCAGTATCACTAAAAGGGTACATTTTCTTTTCTTTTCTTTTCTTTTTTTTTGAGACAGAGCCTGGCTCTGTTGCCCCAGCTACAGTGCAGTGGTGTCATCATAGCTCACTGCAACCTCCAACTCCTGGGCTCAAAAGATCCTCCTGCCTCAGCCTCCTGAGTAGCTGGGACTACAGACACATGCCACCGTGCTGAGCTAATTGTTCTGTTTTTGTAGAGACAGGGTCTTCCTCGTGCTCAGACTGGTCTCAAGTGATCCTCCTGCCTTGGCCTCCCAAAGTGCTAAGATTACATGAGCCATGCACCCAGCCTACATTTTCTTTTCTTTTCTTTCTTTCTTTATTTTGTCTCTTATTTTTGATTTCCTCATTCCTTTGTAGATCCAAAGATTCATTTTATGTAAGAAGCTATACTTCTCAGCCACTTTTCCACCTAGGTATGGTCAATGAATGTAACTGGAAGCACTTCAAAGATGCTCTGGGAGGCCTAAGAAAACGTTCTTTTATACCAAATGATATTGAATTATGTACTTTAAATGGATAAATTGTATGCTATGTGAATTATATCTCAATAAAGCTGTTTTATTAAAAGAACCCGCTTTTTGAGCCTTTTGTGTACATCCTTTATTAAATTGTGCTACTTGGAATAAAGATGTTATGGCAAGTGCTCTCACTGCCATCTTGGGCTATGAAGATAAGGGTCACACTTGAAGCTGGCAGAGCAGTGGGCTGGAAAGAGCTGGGGCCTTGAGGAGTTCATTGACCAAAGCTGACTAGCCAGTTTTGGATTATTGTGTGAAATTAAAAAAAAAACCACTTCTATTTTACCTGAACTACTGCTAATTTGGATTTCTGTCATTTGCAGCTGAACTTAAAGCTTACTGATATAACCTTTCACTGGGAGTCCATCTCTCTGGCTTTCCACCAGAGAGAAACATGCAGATTCAGGGTAGGATTCCTCCTCCTGCATGGACTGTAATGCCTAATGAGCTACGTGACCTCTTTGAGCCACATTTTGTCAGAAGCATGGAGATAATTATATTTTCCCACCCCGCTTACTCATCGAATTGAGATAATCAATGAGATAAAGTGTGGGGAAGCACTTGGAAAATTAGAATGTGCTTTGCAAACATGCATGAAGTTGTTATCACCAGCTCTCTATCTTTTTATTAAGATTGAATGCACTAGGAAGAAAAAATGTGAAAGAACAAAAAGGCACGTCAGCATTGCTTACCGACCACCCGTGGATTATCATCACCAAAGGCTGGGAGGAGTTGAAGCCACACTCCTGTAATGTGTCTTGGCGGTTGAGCCGAATCTGACAGCCCTTACTGGTTTTATCTTCAAAGAGCAGGAATCTGGTCTTTGTCTCCTGCAGCGTTTTGTTTGTTTCAATAGCTTGAGACCTTCTTCCAGATGGCTCTGGAATATAAGATTGGGGATGGTGTTTAGCTTGGCGTGTGTTGCACCTCTGCCAGCTCTGGGTCCACCAAAAGGCTGTTTCTGAGAGCACAAACCAAAGAGGTTACTGTGAGGTGCTAGAGATCAGAATGAGCCACCACTTTGGGGAACCCCAAAGAGCATTTCCAGTCAAATGGCCAGATGAGGGAGCATGACCTAGGGGACCTAACATAGAGGTCCAGGGGGCCAGAACTTCCATCCTTTCATCCTGCTATCCCGGCGACAGCCAGTCAGACACTACAGTAACTCTAAGGCATGAGGAATATAAGCAAGGCAATTTTGGAGGCTCAGGGCAAATACCTCATCCCAAATCACATAGAGTGAGGGTTTGAACCCAGGTCTCACTGTCTCCGGTTCCCATCCCTACATCCCTATCTAGGGAGAGAGGGCGTAGATAGTCTTCATTAGTGATGCCATGTGGCTCAACTTGTTCTTACTTGCAGACACATTGTATCACATGTGCCTTGCGCGGACAAGGTACGGTCGAGGGTGGGCTTGGCTGGGGAGTGATAGATTCTGCTTGATGGGGGGAGGGGTGGCATTGGGGGGGCTTCTCAGGGAATGTGATGCCTGCCAATCCTGATCTTGAAGGACGATGGAGCTGCGTGCGTGTGTGTGTGTGTGTGTGTGCGCGCGTGCGTGCGTGTGTGTGGTGGGCGTGGGCAGAGTAAGGCTTTCTGAACTGACTGAACAACACAGATGGAGGCCCAGAGGCAGGACACCTGTGGCCACAGAGGCAGGAGACAGGGCAGGGCAGGCCAGAGAAGGGAGGGCCCTGGGGTCCTGAGGAGTCTGGGCTTTCTGCTTTATATGACAGGCTGCTGCTAAGAGTTTTTCAGCAGAAGAGGACAGATGAATACCTATTTGGAGTCTTTCAAAGACCTTGGCGGGTGGGAGAGGGAGAGAAAAATTGTTTTCAAGATTTCATCTTCTGCTGTTTTACTGAAGGGCCTTATAGCCTCCGTTTTGGGGGTGGGGCTCCCCCAGACTTGACTCTGGAGTAGAAATGGGTTGTCATCCGACTCCGAGGGCAGCCCAGCAGCTGTGAGGACCAGGATGAGAGAGAGACACCTCTGCTCAGAGGCCGAGGGAAGCCTGAGGAGGCACCGTGTTTCCCTGGGTTGGCATGTCAAGATGGGTGACATTTTTCCTGCCAAGATTAGGGATCAGGCCAAGAGCTGGGGCAGGAAGCTCTCATCCCCCTTCTGGCTCAGGGGCAGACACAAGATCACGTGGACATTTTTGGTCGGTGAACTCAGTTCAGCCCAATTAAGGACCCTGATCATTCTTTCTGTCATAAAATGATTCAGGCTTCTCAAATAATAAGTCTCGGGCTTTTGGTTTCAGGGGACAGCAGGACCGAGAGATGATGAACCTACAAAGTGCAAGGGGAGGTATTAATGAAACCAATTTTCCTACCCAAAGGTTATTAATTCAAAAGGTTATTAATTCCCAGCAAAGGGCAATGATTTTTCACTATGATGACAGAATGAAACGCGTCATATTTTATTAAAGGAGATGTGAGTGAGAATCTGAATAACTTTTCTGAGATAATGAAGAAAATTTTGCTGCCTCATTTGGCTTTCCCGAGCCCATAGATTGCCCGGGCTCGTCCTCCTGCGAGCCTGCTCCCAGCCCAGGCTCCCCGTGTCCCTGGACGCACTGCCCTCCTGGCCGTCTACGTCGGAAGCTGCGGTGTCACCTTGCACTTGCACGCCAGCCTCTCCCGCAGTCCAAAGCTTCGGGGTTCCTGAACACCCCTAGAGTCCCATGTCCTGATTCCTGTGCTCACTGTGTCTTGCTTGGTTTATTGCAACAGCCTTTGTAGTGGTCTCTCTGCTTGGTCTCTCCATCCTCCTGCACACAGCTGCTCAAAGAATCTTTCTAGAACAGACATGACTTTCCCTGTTAGTGACTTTAAGCTTCTTGGTAATGCAGCCCAGGCCATCACCTTAATGATGATCCCGCATCCCCCACCCCCCTCGCTTCCTTCCCCCACTGCCCATAGCTCCCCAAACGCCCCTTCGCTCCCCTGGACCTGCGCCCTCTCTTCCTGCTCTGCTGCTCCATCCATTAAAGCAGAACTGAAGCATGACACCCTCCACGAAGCCTTGTCATGTAGCCGGAGGTAATCGCTCCCTCTGCTCTCAGCGCTGCCTGGTGTTCCTGATCCTTCCGTGCTCATCACAGCCCGGCAGCTAACTTGCTCAGCTGTGCGCCTCCTCCGCAGGCCCAGGGCTCAGGGCGGGAGAGCTGGGCATCCGGGAGGCGCTCAGTGAATGCTTACTGAGCAACCTGGCACCCCACGGGTCCAGATCTCAGACCAAAGGCTAACGTTCAACCTGTCAGGCATTTACACCTTGGTCCTAACATAGCTACTCTTCTTTTGTTTAGTGCCTGAATAGCTACACTTTTCTCCATTTCAAAATAGCTGCCTCGAATGCTAAGAGGGCCGTATGAAAATAAAATGCGGATAAAAATAGTACCCATCTCGTAAGGTGGTTCCGAGGGTTAAATAAGATATTTGTAAAGAGCTCAGAGTGACGCTAGCATGTAATTAACACCTATAGAAGGGTGTGTGGTTAAAGTAAGTACCAACTGCAGCATCCAGCATCTTGCATTTTTGATCTGTGAAATCCTTTCTTTCCGTGAAAATTTACCCCAGCTGCCCTCTCGGGACCAAGTCTGTCTCATGCATATTTACTCTGGATTTAGCTGGGAGATCAGCGCCAGTGCTGTTCAGGAGCCACCACGGAAAAGAGCTGTCAGAAGGACAGGCCCCGGGACTGCAGAGCTGGGCTCTCCCTTCTCTCCCTTCCCGGGGGTTTGCTGTCTGGAACATGCGCACGAGGGAGGAGGTCGCACGCACTGCAGACGGGTATGTGCGGGCTCGTTCGTTCACTCGCTCCCTCAGCGCTCGCTCATTGAGCACGGATTATGCCCCAGGCCCGGGTACTAGCTGGTGGCAGACGGGGGAATGGCCTCTGTCTTTCAGCTGTGGGGAGGAACGCCCTGGGGAGGGACTCCGGGGAGGGACTGAGAGAAGATGGGGCATCAGTCCGGTCTAGAAGGATGAAAGATTCTTGGGAACACAGGTCTATGAGAGATTGTTGAAGAAAGTGGGGCGCTGGTGCCTACAAAAATGAGATTTAGTGGAGGACGTGGGAATCGAAGCGCCGTTGTGGAGAAGAGGGACGAGGCGTATTTTGTGCAACTTCAGGAGTTAGAGTCAGTGGGCAGATATGATGTGGAAGACAATTTTTGACTTTAAGTAGTTCACGAAAATGTATAGTTGAAGAAATTGAGACAGAGAAAATAAGGGCAGTAAAACAATAAAGATAGAAATGTTAGTATTAACACCCTAAAATGCTCACTATGTGATGCTATAGATTCCTAGAAAGTAGAATCATTAGTTCCTTAGGTATGATCCTACTTATATCTCCTTATATATGCATATATACATTTATATATATATCATCGGCGATAAGCCTGCTGAAGATGGGCCACAGATTTTGTTCTGAGTGTCCTATCGGCCACGAAGAGGAAAACAGGAGCAGTTATAGGACTCGTGGTGTCCAGGTGCTGACACTTTCCTAGTCCTGAAACACAAGATAGTTTCCCTATGTGTTGCTATAAAAAGAAGTCACCAGCTGGGGCTTGTGGCTCACACCTGTAATCCTAGCACTTTGGGAAGCCAAGGTGGGAGGATCGCGTGAGGCCAGGAGTTCAAGACCAGCCTGGGCAACATAGTGAAACTCTGTCTCTACATAAAAATAAGAAAAATCAGCCAGGTGTGGTGACGTGTGCTTGTAGTCCCAGCTACTTGGGAGCTGAGGCGGGAGGTTTGCTTGAGCCCAGGAGTTTGAGGCTGCTGTGAGCTGTGATTGTGCCACTGCACTCCAGCCTGGGCAACAGAGCAAGACCTTGTTTCTAAAAATAAATAGATAAATAAATAAATTTTAAAAAGTCTCTGGGTGAGGCAGGGGCTGTTGTCAGGAACACCATTCTTACAGAACATACAGCAATGAGTTTTACGTGGTTAACTCTGAGAGCTCTGCAATCCTCAGTGGAAATAGCAGCCACAGCACCAAGCAGCATTTAAGTCACTGTCATCGAGCAGCAGTCCCTGTAACGGAGGAAGGCAGGGGCCACTTCAGGTTCTGCTTTTGGGTGGTGGGAGTAGAGCGCCAGGACCCGAGCGTCTGAGCCTCCCTGGGAGCAGTCTGATGGCCCTTCCTGGCATGCTCAGAACACGTGGGCAACCTCAGCTGAGCCCATGACCTCAAGGACTCCGAGCTGTGGCCTCAACCACGCCTTTGCTGGAATCTGTTTCCCAAGCATCAGCCCTGCGTATCGCCTGCTCTTGCTGGGCTTCTCCACCTGGGCACCCGTTGGGCTCTGCAAACTCAGCATGGCCAAACCGAATTCATTCTCCTTCCTCCCAACCCTTCTTCCTCTCTCCCTGCATTTCCTATGGTGGTTCATAGCCCTGTCATTCATCCATGCTGCTGCTCGAGCTAGAAAGCTGAGAGCTATGCCCTCCCAGCCTCAGAATTATCTTCTCTGCCCCGGCCACTGGCCTAGTCTAGGACCTCTTCCTCTTTTTTTCCCCCAAAGTGTGTTATTGCAACAGACTCAGATGTTTTATATTTTATTTTTTTTGTAGAATTATTATGTTATTGTTTTATATGTGCAATTTGGAAAATGCTGAAATGAATAAAAAATCTTATTATTTGGAAAAAAACGTAAGTAACATTTGGAATATTTCCAATCTTATGGAGATATTTGTTCTGTAGATATTCATTTGGAGTGTCTGTAACTGAGATGATGTTACATGAATGGTTTTATATCCCTCTTCGCCTGTCATGATAGTTTCCTTGCAGCATCAAATATTCTTCAAAAACATGCTTTTGAAAAGTGGTATAATTTATTCCATTATTGTTGGAAATTTAGATTGTTTCCAGGTTTTTTTTCTATTACAAACAATGCTCTGATGATCACCTTTACACATAAATGTTTGTCTGAATCTGTGAGTATTTTCTTCATATAGTGCGGGGAGGTAGCTAAGCTCCCAGCAAAAAACTGGGTCCCTTTGGTAGAGTTGCAAGGGATAAGAAAATAATAGAGAAAAATGGAAAATAAAAGAAATAAAAGAATATACAGAGACAAAGATATAGTTTTATAAGTTTATGAAGATTATAGGCAAAGCGGGATCTCAGGGGGCCTAGACCTTCTCCGTGCGTCTCAAAAAGCCCCGAATGAGGTCTTACATGGTAACTTATGGGGAAGAGTGATTAATTGCCAGGGGTAACAGATTTACATAGCA
>CAUYSK010063198.1:0-20133 GCA_963575035.1 Avahi laniger | reverse complement strand
TCAGGCAATCCTACTGTCTCAGCCTCCCAAGTAGCTGGGACTACAGGCATGAGCCACCATGCCCGGCTAATTTTTTTCTAGATATATTTTTAGCTGTTCAATTAATTTCTTTCTATTTTTTGGTAGAGATGGGGTCTCGCTCTTGCTCAGGCTGGTGCTTCTGGCATTTCTTCTGCCCCAACTGGAAGAAACCCCACTCTCCTCCCTCCCTTGCAGGCCCCATACAGCAGCTGTCTGACCAACCTGCTGGTCTGTCTGCCAAGTTCACAGTGAGTGTGCCCAGCCTAGCAGAGCTGTGTTTGAGCTAACATCAAGGCAGGCACACTGGCCATGTGCCAGACCCTTGCTGTTAGGAAGCCTGTATTGTCATATAATGTTAAATGGGCCTTATAAGTGCCTGGTGAAATGGCTCCCAGAGCCAGATATGCCTTCTAACAAGCAGGCATTGTTACTTAACTGCTTTACCTGTGCAATCCTCACTTGCCTCCTGTTCCAGAATATAAACTCCTTAAGGGGCTGTACTGGAATACCTCCTCGTAACTTCCCTGAACACCTAGCATAGAGTTCTGTGCTCAGTAAGCTTTCAATAATTATCTCTCCAGTTAAGAACAAACACACCCGTCACCATTTCTCAGCCCCCGCTTAGCATCAACAGGTGCCTTCACATACACTATTTCCATTAAGTCCACAAAGCAAATTTCTAGAAAGAATCCTCCTCCTCAATTTTACAGATAAAAATCACCCAACTTGTAAGTGGCAGAGCTAGAATCCAGGTTTCCAGATATCCAATGTGGAGTTCTTTCCACTCCACAATGCTGCTTCATAAAAACTTGTTGCATGAATTGAATGAGCAGAAACAAGTCTCCCTGGTCACAGCTACTTACTGCTCCCAGACCTCAACATTGATGGCTTCACTCTGCCAGACCCCTGAGGAGACGATGATTAGGTTTTCGACTTTTACCCATGATGTATGATGTCTACTGCCAGGGGGGCAGCATTCAGTGGCAGCTTTCCCAGGGCACTTGCAAAATTGGTTGGTGCAACTCATTTAAAGATTTTTTTTTTTTTAATTTTGTCATTATGAAGGAACAACAAAAAAATCATGAGTAGGCAGCCTTCATTAGAAAACTTTTCCAAGAAAATCTTTATGATAGACTGCTTTTCAAATTGTCTTCTCTAGTAGCAAGCACAAAAACCAGTCATGGGAAATGATGGTGCTGAAAGAAGACTTGGGTTTTGTTTTTGTAAAGTTACCCCTCGCAACCTCTTGTGAGTAGTGTGTGCTGCCATTCGAAATGCTGCAAAACAACAGGCCTATTTTGAGGCCTACTTTGCAATTTCTCAAAATTAAAAACTGTCTTTGGAGAATTTCAGCAGGAGCAATATAAAAGTCTGAAAATTGGCTTTTTACACCTAAACAGACCTACAGAAAATTTCTCATAAAATGAGATGCTGTCCTGAAAGGCCACAAAATTTCAATGTTGTGCTTGAAATGCCAAGGTCACATGAAAGGAGTCAATCCCTTAAGCAAGGGGGCATTTCTTTCCTGCGGAGACACCTCAACCCACCCCCACCCCTCACCCTCTTCACATGCAAGTCTGACCTGATCCAGGTCACCTTAGCATCCATGAGGCTACCTACCTCCGTACAACAGATTAGCTCTTCGTCTGTAAAACCCAACATTCCGCAAGGGAGTACTTCATAATCTACACTTTAGGTAACTAAACCCACATAAATTTCAGACCCATTGAACAAATCCCAAAGATTTACATAGAAGAAGATGGGGCTCAATATCTTTGTTTTAAAGGCCAGAAATCTAACCTGCATTTTATTTATTACCAGTATTCCCCCCAGCAGTCTAACTAAATTAAAGAGACTCTAATTTTACCAGATAGAGGCAAGTGGCAGATCAATATACAGCTCAAGAAGAGGAATTTAAATACAGTATTGCGGCTCCTTCCAAAAAAGAGAGAGAGAAAGAAAGGGAGAGAAGCCACTTCACGTTTTACCAGACAAAACCCTGTCCACGGGAGGTCTGTTTCCACAAAGAGGTTGCAAAGGTGTTAGAAAGAGGCCAGTTGGGAGGAGATAAAGGGCCATTTGGGCACAAACCCCCCACCGATCAGAGCTTTTTTCTGAAGTGTCTCCTTTTCAACCGGGAAGTCTTTTAAAACTACATTTGCTTAGGATCCCTACCTGAATGACAATGTGTTGGGATCCAATTTCACCTTTTGTCAAGGACTGGGTGAGAAACAGCAAAATGGCTGTCAGCATCTTAGAAAAAGCAAGTCCTTAGCTTACATGGGGAAGAGGGATAAAAAAATCCCTCAGATTCTTTGTCCAGCCCTAGTGATGAGGTGAAGGTGACAAATGCCTACTAATCCTACAACCACAGTCCAAAACCGCAACATATTAAATCTCCTTTATTAAAAGAGGTGCCTCTATGCAAAAATACAATTCTGTTTGTGTTGTGAATTGAAACATTCATCACTAAAAAAAAATCCTAGTTTTCCATCTCCTCCAAAAGTCTCTTCACTCCTAAGAACTCAGCAATAATCAGAAATCAGAAATGCACATGGAAAAAAATTATAACTGACTCTGAACCTGAAAGATCTGTAAGGAAAGGGAGAGTTAAAAGATGTATCTTAAAAGTTTATCTATTATTATGCAAATGAAGAAAATCTGACTCCATGGCACTTCAAGTCTGAGTGTCCGCAAATAAATGTAAAATTCCCTTTCTAGCAAACCATCTACTTCTCAATCTCACCTCACCCTTAAAAAAAAAATCCCAATCGTCTTTTTCTAGAGTGAAAAAATGCATGTGGAACTTGCTTTAGGAGAATTTTTATTCTCTTGGGAGGAGGCTGGGGTGGGGAATAAGGTTTAAAAAAAAAACAAAAAGACTTCGGAAACCTGAATGCCAAAGTGACTCAAACACCTCTCCCGGTGGGAGGTAGAAGGAGTGGTCACAGTAGGATGGGAATCAGAAACCTATACCAAGAACACATTCCTGGAAACTTCGTTCTTTCGAAGACCACATTCATCACCACGACTGTTGTTACAATATATAAGAGAATGGTGTTACTTTACGTAAGAACGTTATAGCAAGGGTTTCAGACTCGGAGTGTCATCTCAGTCTCTCCCAATCGAGTGGCCTTTTCAGCCAAGTAGATTAAAATAACGGCGGGATAGAATCTCCAGGTGGTTGCCGTTTAGCAATTTTTACTACCGTTGATTATTAGTAGCATCATCAGGATTCCTTAACAGCCGCGGGCAATTTTTCTGTAAGCAACCCCCTTCTTCCCCTCCTGGGGGTGGACCGACAGGGTGAACAATCTGGAGAAGTGGGAACCTTACTCACTTCGCTGTTTTCCTCACCCCAAAAAGGCACATACGAAACAAAAATCATACAACGGGCAGCACGCAACACACAACAGGAAAAGCGGAAAAGCAACAAAAAGAGTCCCCCACCAGGACTACATTCGGGAATGTACCCGGAATCTACCAGGCCGGCCCCTCCCCCAATGCACCCGGGCAGCTCTCCGCTGGGACCCAGGTGGCCTTGGAGCAGCTGCATACGCCGCGGTGCCTTCCCTCCCGGCACCCATCGGCCCGGTAGTGAGGACACGAGGACGTGATCAAGGAGGTGCGGTGGGAGCCTCGGAAAATCGTCCGAGCCAGGCGAAGCTGGTTGCCCTGGGATGGGGACACAAAGAGGGAAGGGAGTTTGCAGGGGTGGCGGGGTGAAAACAATTCTACTGGGGAAATGTGTGCAAATTAGGGAAGGAAGTCCGAGGAAACCGAAGAATCCTTCCTAGATAAAGCAGTTGGTGCTCAGAAGAGGGGAGCTGTGCAGGGGAAAGTGGGTTCCGTGCAGAGGGCAAGAGATTCTGCAGAGGAAAAGGGGGGCGGTAGATGAGCGCATGGAAGAGGAGTTGGTGTGTTGTCAGGGCGTCCGTGCAGAGGACTGAGGGGTCCGGCAGGAAAGGGGTATCTGTGCATGCATGAGGAACCGATGCAGAGTCAAGGGGACCTATACCGGGCAAGGGGACCTGGCTCTGCGCAGATAAGGCAGGATGCCTGGCAAGTTCGGGGACACGAAGAGAGCCACTTACCTGCATGGTGACGACCCCCAGCTCCTCGGCTGCCAGCCTCCGCATCTGGCTCGCCAGCACTTGCGCCTCGTCCAGGATGGAGAAGTCGGCGTCGGCCATGGCGCCCAGGAGCCAGCATGCGACCAGGCAGAGCAGCCAGAGGGGCGGCCGCCGCGCCCCGGCCCCGGCCCAGCCAGGCAAGCCCGGACAGCGGCGGGTCAGGGCGGCCGCCCCCGCCGTCTCCTCTTCCTCCGGCTGCGGGGCCATGCCGGCTCGCCCCACTCCCCGCCGACCGGCTCCAGGCGCGGGGAAGCGGGGAAAGAGCGGTGGGAGCTGCGCCCAGGGCCCGCTCGGCGCACCCCGCGAAACTTTCTTCCTCTTCTGCAGACTCGTCTCCGCGCCGCGGTGGCGGCGGCTCCCAAACTTAGGGGGCGCCCGGCTACAGCGCGGGAGCGCGGGCGGCCACCATCGCCCGGCGCGGCGGCGGGCGGGAGAGGAAGCGGCAGCACGAGCGGTCCCCGGGAGCCCGGTGCCGCGGGCGTCCCCGAGAGCCGCGGTGCGGCAGGCCGGGCTGCGCGGGCCGCGGGCGGACAGTCGGAGCCGCGAGCGGCGCGGCCGTGGCTTTTCCCGAGTCCGGGCGCAGCGAGGCGGCGGCGGCGAGGGCGGGCGGCGGCAGCCGGGGAGGAGGCGCGGCGACCGGGCTGCGAGGCTGGGGCAGCCACCCGAGCGCAGAGGGAAAGGGGTAGGTTTAAAAAAACACACAACTGAAAGAAAGAAAGAAAGCGGCGGGGGAAAGGGAGGTGTCTGGTGCCACCACGCTGCGCTCCGGCTCCGTGCACTTCCCGGCGCGGCCGCCGCCGCCGCTGCTGCGGTGATTTATGGAGGCAGCGAGAGAGGCGGGGAAATGCCCCGGTCGCCCCTCCTCTCTCTCCCTCGCGCCCGCCTCAGAACCGGCCCCCGAGTCGCCGGGGCCGGAGACCAGACTCTCTCCTGGGGTACCAGCCCGGCCGCGGGAAGGGAGCCACTCGGACCTCGTGGCGGGACAGCGACCCACCCCAGCTCTCACCGCCTCCGCCCACGCGAGGGATCCGGGGTCCCACCCGTTCCTGGTTCCACCCAGCGAAAGTCCCTTTAAGTTCCAGGACGCTGGCTTTCTGCCTGGCAGTGATTGGGGAAGGAGGCGACTGCCATTTGTGCGTCCACTCCCTTTCCTCAATGTTAATGATCACCACAGCCAGCCCGCGTGCGGGCAACAGATTTCCTTTTGCAACCAGCTACTGTGTGCCCCGCGCCGTGCTCTGGGGCTTGTATACAGTATTCCTTAATCTCCACTACATCCCCCACGAGGTATATATCTTTATCGCAAATTTTTAGGTAACAATGACTGAGGCTTAGAGAGGTGGAATAAATTGCCAAAGGTCACCAGGGGATTAAGAGGCAGACACAGAATTTAAGCACAAGTCTTACTCAAAGGCTCTTGCTCTTAAACACGACACGGTTCTTTCAGCTGTCTTTGGAAATGAACCAACTGATCCCATCAAAAGAAAAAAAGAAAAAAGAAAAAGAAGAACTGAACCAGAGTTCATCACACACACCTGTTATCCCAAGCAGGGAGAGGCAGGTTAACCTTCCTGTTTGCTCCTGACTGGGGCTTGCTGAGAAATCACCTGTTGGAAACACTTGGAACAAGTGGATGGGTGTGTGTGTGTGTGTAGCAGCCATTCTCCCTTCCAATCTCTATTAGGTCACTGCTTGTAGATTTCTAGAGAACAGAGCCATCCCAGGGCTACCTAGTAGAGGTTGGTAGCAGGACTAGAACCTGGATTTAGCAGTACTCTTTCCATTTTACAGCAAACCCTTCTGTTTTACTTCTCTGACTATATTGTATTAAAAACTCACCTTCTCTTGTAACCTCTCCATATCCTGTTTTTACCTCACTGTGATCACTTCTAACAATCAGCATTGAGTTTGAATCCCAAGGACAATATTTATGTGCTGTCATCTCTGTAAAACTTCTCTTAACCTCAGTTTTTTCGTCTGTACAATGTAAATACTACTACTCAGGGGTTTTGTGAAAAGACACATAAAGCACTTAGCATAGCATCTGGAACACAGAAGTACCCAATAGTGGGTATGATTCTACAAGCTGAAGCTTTGAGAGAGCAAATGTTACAAATGAGCTAAGAAAGCCAATCAGAGAGAAGCAAGAGTGGATGAAATGTGTAGCACCGGTGGCCTGTTACAGAGACTATCACCAGGAACCAGAACTAATTTGATTTCAGGACTTTCTCATTCCAAATCCAGTCTGTATGATCTATTAATAACAGACTCTTTTTTCTCTCTTTTGTCTTGATGTAACTCTACAGATCAAGTTCAATCATCCATTCTATACAGAGAGGACACTTGACTATGTAACTATTTGAACTACAAAATGACAAAAAACTGCTAAGTGGGTCACAACTGTTCCTAGAAGACCACAGATGACCATGAAACTGTCTAGTGACTTTATCTTCTCTCCAGAGTGCTCCTGTACCCCTTGCTTGTCACCAAGTTGGACATCTCTTCATCATCTGCTTCCTTTCCAGAAGCTACAGCACTTAACGTGCAGGCTTGCAACTGTCCATTTGCAAATCTGTTTTCTCCACCTTACCGTTTCTCAAGGTGTGGTCTACCAACCACCTAGAGAGGAAGCACTTATCAGGGACTGTGTCTGCCTTATTCATTGCCAGACTCTAGCACAGTTCTAGACCCAGCCTAGAAACCCAAAAAATGTTGAACCAAAGAATTAGAAAAAAGAAATTAGGAAAGTACGTGACTCATTAACTCTGAGCAAGGAGCTGTACTAACAATTATTTTCCTTGACTGCTAAAGAAGAACTAATCAAGAGTCCTCATCAAACTGGCTGTTCTTCCATATTTTTGAAGATACAAAGCTACTTCAATAATAGACCACCTCATGGTACTTATTGGCCAAGATGCTCAGCACAGAAAACTCCCCATCAAACTGTTTTGAAAAACTCTTGGCCCGATTTCCAGAAATGTGATGTGGAGTTTCCAAGCCACCATGATTACCTTTGAATGCTCTGAGGGGGAAATAAAGCCCAAGTTAGCAACAAATTCTCAGCCTAATGCTGCTGGCAGAGCTCCTATTCAAAACAATAACCACATGTAAACTGTATTGAACCTGTGAACTCAGGGCCCTGAAGAGAATGGAACCTGTAATGCCAAGGGCAGAAATTATCACTTGCTCATTAACTTTTATGATTACAATTCTCAACAAGTGTGATTCATTATTAAATAAACAGAAATGGCTAATGGTAGACTGAATCCTAGAACAGAGATTCTGTTTTTCACATTCCTCCTTCTGATTTTGAAAATCATCAGATTTCCCATTTCCCTTCAAATTGGGAGCCAGTAAAAGTAGAATAACAGTAATAAGTTACTGAGATTCTACCATGGGTCAGGCACTGTATATGGCACACAACATATCATTTCTTGACCTCTTAGCATGTTTCCTATGTCCTATCATTTAAGCATCAAAATAGATTATTACAATTTTATACACAGGGAAACTGAGGCTCAGAAAAATTAAGCAACTTGATCAAGGTTACAGGCTAGTAAGCAGTGGAGCTGGAACGGAAACCTAGGTCCGTTTTACTCCCAACTCAGTTCTTTTGCTACTCTATGATGCGCCTCTCCCTGGAAGAAAAAATTATAATAGTTGGCACCCCATAGATTCCTGTCTAAGAAACATCCTTATTTCTAAGGCAGCAACTACTTTTCCCTCTTAATTTTAACAAATATGTATTGACCATTTGCTGTGTACCAATGATTTTGCTGGGTGCTGGGGATACAAAGATGAATACGACTGGTTGTCCTTAAGAACTTTACAGTTATTGGGAAAGACAGAGAATTTTAAGACCAATAATATTACATAGAGCAAGTGCCTCAGGGCCTTTCCACGTGCTATTCCCTGTGTCTTAATGCTCTTCCTCCAAATATCTGCATTTCACTGCTAAGAACTGTGAAGGGTCTGAGACTTTAATTGCAAGCCAACAAGTCAGCCTGCTGCAGCCTCACGGATGCTGGCAGGAAACAGCAGCCTCCTGGGTTAGAGACAAAGGACTGTATTGCTCACAGCAATAGCAGTAGCCAGAGCGTCAGCATTTGCGCCAGTCCTGCAGGCTCCAATTCCCACAGGGCAACATGAAGAGGCCCAGGTGACACCTGCATGCATCAGCTAGCACTGAAGGAGAGGAACCCCAAGCTTGGATAACCCAAATCTTTTATAATGAAATGTGCAAATAAAACTGCCCTTTGGCCCAGACGAGATATCTTTAATGTACTGAACGAAAGCAAATTTTCTCTTTGCTCTAAAGAGAGACTATTTCTGGTTGGGCGCGGTGGCTCACGCCTGTAATCCTAGCACTCCGGGAGGCCGAGGCAGGAGGATTGCTTGAGCTCAGGAGTTGGAGACCAGCCTGAGCAAGAGCGAGACCCCCGTCTCTACTATAAATAGAAAGAAATTGGCCAAACAACTAAAAATAGAAAAAAATTAGCCAGGCACGGTCACGCATGCCTGTAGTCCCAGCTACTTGGGAGGCTGAGGCAGGAGGATTGCTTAAGCCCAGGAGTCTGAGGTTGCTGTGAGCTAGGCTGACGCCACGGAATTCACTCTAGCCCGGGCAACAAAAGCAAGACTCTGTCTCAAAAAATAAATAAATAAATAAAAGAGAGAGACTGTTTCTAACCACCAACGCTGTTCGCTAAACAAAGATCCATGAAAATATAGTCCAGAACAAAAGGACAGTTAGCGCCTTGCTCTCAAGGCATGTAGAAATGCAAGAAATCCACAGAGAATTGTCTCCTCGCGTCACCTCCTAATCTGAGCTCAAATGTGAAGAGACGCCTTCCCTAACCATTCTGTTTAAGGTTGTAACCCAGTTATCCTCCCTAAAGGAATTCCCTGCACTCTATCTCTATAGTACTTACATCATCTAGCATAATACATTTTTTTTTTTTTTTTGAGACAGGGTCTGTCTCTGTTGCCTGGGCTAGAATACAGTGGCATCATCATAGCTCACTGTAACCTCAAACTCCTGGGCTCAAGCGATTTTCCTGTCTCAGCTTCCTGAGTAACTGGGACTATAGGAGGGAGCCACCACACTTAGCTAATTTTTCTGTTTTTTATAGAGAGGTCTCATTCTTGTTGAGGCTGGTCTCGAACTCCTGACCTCAAATAATCCTCCCATCTCCCAAAGCTAGAATTATGGGTGTAAGCTACCACTCCTGGCCCATAATACATATTTGCTTACTTATTTTGTTTACTGGAAGCTACATAAAGGCAAAGATTTTTGTGTGTTTTATCAACATGTCCTCAGTGTCCTCTATGTGCCTGGCACATAGTAAGTTCTCAGGAAATATTTGTCGAATTAATAAATATTTAATATAATATAGATGGCTAGGCACAATAGCTCACGTCTGTAATCCTAGCACTTTGGGGGCCAAGGCAGGAGGATCTCTTGAGGCCAGGAGTTCAAGACCAGCTTGAGCAACATGGTGAGACCCTGTTTCTACAAAATATAGAAAAGTCAGCTGGGCATGCTGGTGCGCATCTATAGTCCCTGCTACTTGGGAGGCTGAGGCAGGAGGATGGCTTGAGCCCAGGAGTTTGAGGTTGCTGTGAGCTATGATGACACCCCTGCACTCTGGCCTGGGCAACAGAGCGAGACCTTGCCTCAAAAAAACAAATAAAATAAACAAATATAATATAATATGGAAAGCTCTAGAGAGGTGGTTATGCACTAGGTACTATGGGAGGTCAAAGAAGTTTCCGTAGAGGAGATGGCACCTGAAAATAAGGATAAGTAAGGGTTAGTCAGGCAAACAAACAAACAAAAGCATCCCTGGAGGAGAGAAAGGCATTCAAAAATGCACAAAGACCAAAGCAACATGACTGGAAGAAAGGAACTAGAAGAAGTTTGGGATTTCTACAGCATCGAGTGAGGAGAGCAGGGATAAGGTTGCTGGTGAACATGGAGGCGTTGGTCCTTGGCCAAGGGACTTGGGCTTTTTCCTGTGAGGGATGGGGAGCCACAAGAGGGTTTGAAGTAGGGGAGTGACGTTTTAGAAAGATTACACCGTAGTTGTGTGGAGAATGGATTTAAGGCAGGGGCCTTTACTCAGAAATTTAGCGATTACACTAAATAACAGCTCACAAGTATCTAAATATTTCTGAAGAGCACATTGAAATTTCTAAGGGAAAAGTATGATGTGGGTTTTTATTTTAAAAAGTCAAAACAAAATAAAAACATACCCAGAGCTTTAGCCAGATCCCTCTCAATTTGGTAATAAACATAATAGTAATAACTTAAATATAACTTAAGGAGTTTTTTTTTTTTTTTTTGAGACACAGTCTCACTCTGTTGCCTGGGCTACAGTGCCATGGCATCAGCCTTGTTCTTAGCAACCTCAGACTCCTGGGCTCAAGTGATCCTCCTGCCTCAGCCTCCCGAGTAGCTGGGAGTACAGGCATGTGCCACCATGCCCATCTAATTTTTTATGTACATATTTTTAGTTGTCCAGCTGATTTCTTTTTATTTTTTTAGTAGAGATGGGGTCTCGCTCTTGCTCAGGCTGGTCTCGAACTCCCGAGCTCAAACAATCCGTCAGCCTCGGCCTCCCAGAATGCTAGGATTACAGGCATGAGCCACCGCGCCTGGCCTAATTTAGGGAGACTTAAAAAGCAAATAGCGAGAACTGATTCTAAGCTGGTCATTTTTATTTTTATTTGTTTGGAGTGCATTGGCCTCATTATAGCTCGTTGCAACCTCAAACTACTCCTGGCCTTAAGCACTCCTCCTGCTGCGGCCTCCGAAAGTGTTAGGATTACAGGTGGCCACTGGCCTAGTCATTCTTTATACTGAAATCAAATGACACTTTCTTTCCATGGGCTTGGTGACCCCTTGATTAGACATAGTGCATTGTGTAGTTCTTTCCTTCTTACTAAAGTTTAAAAATTTTCTAAAAATCAATTTCAGAGTAATAGAATTATCAGTAAACCAAATCAAAGCAACTATAGGGTGAGCACCTACTATATACGAGGGACTGTGCTACTTGCTCTGAGTTTATTCACTGGCTAGAGAGGCAAGACTTAGAACAACACAAAGGGAAATAGAACAACACAAAGTGAGAAGTTTAAACTACCTGTCAAGGCTGCAATGGGAGAAATGGAACAAAGCAAATGAATTGCACAGGCAGTGGTTTGCATAGTGAAATGTTGACTATATATGGAAATAATATTAGTAGCTAACAGTTTCTGAGTGCTTATGAGGTTCTAGGCATGATGCTGTGTGTTTTAAATGGGATAATCTCATTTAATCCCTAAAACTCTCTGAGTCATAATACTAATATTTATTGAGCTCTCACTAGGTAGCAGGCACTATGCTAAGTGTTTTAAATGGATTATTTTATTTAATCCCTGCAAAGAAACTATTAAGTAGATATGATCATTCCCACTTTACAGATTAGGAAACTGAGGTTTAGGGAGATTGTGTTTTTTGTCCAAGCTTTCAGAAGTAATATGTGTTAGTGTCATTATTTAAATCCAGGCCATCACTCTTAATGACAGTGCTCCCCTGCCTCATAACAACACGTAGGTGTTATGATCAAATTCACCTTACAAAGGTGGAAACTAATGTTTAGAAAGGTGGGACCATCAATATTTGTCTGAATGAAAGCCAAAATACAGGAACTTAACAACAAAATATCCTGAAGAATCGGAAACACTAATGGTACAAATGTTGCATTTTTATTAGTGTCATCCAACTGACTTGAATTCAAATTAGTATATGAGTAACTTGGTGGTAAATGGTCAAACCAGATTCAGATTTTAAAATTCTTTATCATTCACTCATGCCAGGGACTTTGCTACATACTAGAGAACAGGGATGTGACAGCCACACTCCCTGCTCTTTGGAGCTTACAGCTTGGTGGCAAGGACAGGTACTGAACTAGTAACTGCAAAAACAAGGAATCACGAAAGGCAGGCACAGCGCTAGATACATTCACATCAGTGCTCCTGTCCCCAAGTGTACTGATGTTCTCATAACGTTAGAGAATTCTAGAATTCCTGCTGCAGTGGATATGTGTACTGAGCATTGTAACTTCACCCTACAGCCCCAGGGGCCAAGAACCCTTGAGTGCCCAGGCAAGCCCTTGCCAGTGTTGTACTAAAAACATACAATGAGAACCTGAAAAATGAGTCCAGAAGACCTCTCATTTCACCCGCTATTCATCACTCCAGGTTTCCCTGGTCCATTTCAGGCCACTCTTAACCCCAGATTCTCACCTTCTGCACCCCTGGGTTTGATGAGCCATGTTGGACCCACTACCAAAGTATGTCACCCCAGACTCATTTGGGTTCGTCACTCCTTGGCACTAGGCATCTAAACACGGCTATCCTTCCCCTCGGCATGCGAACTGAGGGCATCAAAGTTGAGATTAGTCATTCTTGAATTCTCTTTTTTTGAATTCAATTAAATCATTTCATTTCTCCCATATTTATTTATCAATGAACCCACATAATCATCAGGATAAAATGGCAATTCTTAAGCACTTGTATGATCTGGGCCTACAGGCATCTCTCTGTTCACCCTCCTTGCCCTTGGTCCCCCTCCCAGCACACACCTCTGTCCTGTGCGCAAAACAAGCCACTCAAATCTCTGCCTACAACTCTCTGCTTCTATCCCTCCCTGCCTTGGTTCTTTTAGTTCATCTGCTTGGAATGTCTTTCCTTAGCTTTCCACCTAGCTTAGGCATTCTTATTTTTGGAGATTCAGCTGGAATCACCTCCCTCTAGGAAACCTTTCTTGGCCACTCTGCCTTCTATCCCAGCTGGAGGTAGATGCCTCTTCTCCATGCTCCCATGATGCTCTCTGTGCTGGTCTTCACCTTTATCACTCTGCACTGCAAGTGTTAGCTCTTGCCCGTCTTTCTCAGAGGGCGTTCACTTCCTTTAGGGGAAAAGCAATTTATTTTTAGTCTTTTAATATCTTACTTCTCAGCAGTATACGGCATATAGTGAGGACTTAATATAACATTTGTTGAATTGAGGAAAACATGAATGAATACATGAATGAATACATGAATGAATACATTCTGGAGACTTAAATATTTGTAGAAATATCACATTAAATGCTAACAGGGACCAGACAGGTAATGAAAATGCATTAACTAGCCATGTGGGTTATGTGTCCTGTCCAAAGCAACCTCTGGTTTAGGCACATGATGTTCTTTAGAAATGAAGAAGAAACCTAGACAAGCCAACTACTTTCTCCTTCTGCCAATAGATGAGGGCTTATCTTCCTTTCATATTTCCAAATAAGGAGGTTTTATAACTTTCCCTGAAAGTACTATACCAATAAAATTGATATTAAAACATCAAATTCCTCTTCATCCTTCCTATTGAGTTTTCTACCGTTTCTCTGCCCAGCACCATGAAAGCAAAAACAATATTATTCATATGTTCTGTTTACCACTTAGCATATGGTGGGTGTTTAATTAGTGTTAAAACAATAATCATAATATACAGAAGGTGAAAGAAAAAGTTATGTATTTTAATGAAAGATATGACAATAAATTTCCTTTTGAAAATGCATCCAATTTAAATGTGATTTCTTATTTGTACGACCCTTGTCTTTTGCATGTCACATCAGCAACATGAGAAAAAAATAAATTTATGTCATAGTCAAAAAGGTATTTATTCACAAACCTCTCTATTTTGGTCATTCATTCATTCATCCAACAAATAACCTAGGGCCCACTTTATACCAGGTACTGTGGTTCTGATTAGTCCAACTCTGCCTGAACCCTGGAAATTGCTTTCAGTGCTTCTCAACTTTCTTCCTCAAAAGTTCCAGGTAGATCTGCAGCTGTCCTCTGTTCCTCGTTGCTGGCTGGCATCCCTTCCCTGGACCAGGTCCCACCCGCTGCTAAGAAGCAGAGGTGATTTGCCATATGTTTGACAACTGCCTCAGCATCACAATGGATGTTGGCTGGACACGGAACACTCCCACACTGGTGCCCTCCCACATCCTCTGCCTCTGGGCTCCGGTGCTGACACCTACACCCAACATCGCCGAGCTCTCTGTATACGCCACACGTCTGTTAAACATTGGACTCTCTTCCTCATTTAGTCCTTCCAAACACTTGATGAGGGAGCCACAGTTATTGTCCCCATTTTGTAGATGAGAAAACTAAGTGACAAAGCAGGATTCACACACAGACAACGTGGGTCCAGGCAAAAAACTTGTCATCACTGTGTTGAATTGCCAAGAGTCATCCCTGAGTGAGATGGCTTTCTGTCAACAATAACCATCAGTAGTAACAACAACAACAGACAATAATAGCAATGACTGTGTATGTGGTAGAGATTCCAACTTGTCCTTGAATATGGAAGCTCCCTTTCTTTTATAATAATAAAACCCTTATTTTTTAACCAGGCTAGTGGTTACCTATATTAAAGAGTATATTTCCCAGCCTTTCTTCCAATGCTGTATAGCCATGGGGCTAAGTTCTGGCCAGTGGGATGAAACAGAAGTGGAGCTGTTTCTAGGAACTTCATAGTAGTGACTTTGAACATTTTTGATAGTATTCCTACTGTAAGAAATACATAGTATGTTATATTACATTTTTATCAGGTATACACACACAAATATATTTTGAAAACAAAAATTTTATGCAGAAATACCTTTACTCTGTGGTATACTTTGATATCTTTTATTCTATTTCATTTATTAAAATTATTTGTTATATTGATTTGCTGACCCACAGTTCAAAGCGTACTGCTTTACCAGACAATGTCTATGTGCTCCCCTCTCTCTCTTCCTTTGTGCATTCTACTGTCCTGCCTACTGAAACTCAGATGCCCATTTTGGACCATGAGCTAAGGCCACCCACAAAGGACTATCAGGATGGAAGACACCTGGGTTTCTGGCAGGGTAAATGCCATAAGAGCCCTAAATCACATACCTGGGCTTTTCTGTGACAAAGACACAGGCTTCTATCTTATTTAAGCCACTGCTATTTTGAATTTTCCGTCCCTCGTGGCCAAAACTAATCCTAGCTGATTGATTGTGCCAATGAATTGTGTTTGCTTTGAGATCTATTTCTTTGTATTCTCCTGCTCTGTTTTCTGTTGCAAAGGGGCTGAATCCTGGGTCCAGACAGTGGCTTGTGCTGGTGGAAGACAGGAGGGCAGAGGGAAAAGAAGCCCGGGTATTTCTTCCCCTCCTCTCTGCCTTAGGTGGCTGGTGTCTTTCAGCGATAGCTGTGTCTCCCCCATAGTCCCAGTTTCTTCTAGACATGGTTTCATCTTGGGTTGGGTGACCTCAGGTCTCTGTAACACCTTGCTCTCCTGCTATCTCTACAGCACAGGGTGGTTGTAGCTTCAAGCTGTGGCCAATCTCTGCATTTCCTCTCTGTACTTCTCTGGCTTTCAGTTCTTCCAGACCCATTTAACTAATTCTCTGCATTAAATTTTCTCTGTTCTAAATACTTGGAAGTAGTTGAAGTTTTCCTGCCTCAGGCCCTGACTCACACTAATATGTTATACACAGCACATTTGGCAAAATTTCTCATTTCCTCCTCACCCATAAGGTGGACACTATTCTCTTCCCCCCTCCCTCCTTACAAATGATGAAACCAAGGTCCAGAAAAGTTATGTGACCTGCCTAGTGGTAAGTGGAGTTGTGTCCAGCTCCAAAGCCACTACCTACATATCCAACTTTCAAATAGCTTGACCCTCTTTGGGATTTTTCTGACTTTGAAAAAGTCATCCTTTTATCATGTTGTTTTCAACCTGTTTGTATGAGATCACTCCATGTTACCCAAGAAAGTGGTCTCCATCCTCCAAATCCCTTTCCAAGGCAGGCTGGTGTCCTTTGACTTCCCTCTGCCTTAGAAAAAGTTTCCAGCCTTCCTCAAGGTCCGTCCCCACCCTGGGTTAGGGGAGTGCTTTACATCCCTTCACATCAAAGTCTTAATTATTACCCAAGGACTGCATTTACTCATTCATAAAATGTTTATTGAGTGCTTAGTATGTGCCTGAGGGCTGGGGTCTGGGGCAAAGCAAGCATGAATGAGACCCAGTTCTTGCACTCAAAGAGCTCATTGTCTAGGAGGGGAGACAGGTATATAAAATAATGAAAGCACACATATAAGAAGTGCTTTAGTGAAATCCAACACAATAACAGTATAATGGAGGGGTGGATCTTGAGCTCCTTCTTGAAAAATAAGAAAGAGCTTCGGAGCTGAAAGGGATTGGAAGAACATTTCGTCTTGAAGGAAGCAACATACGCAAAGGCACGAAGGTATGAAGCATCTCAAATCAGGGCATCTCAAATGTAGCTGACTCAATACGAACCTCAGCACTTTTATATTTGCCCAGATGTGCATATATATATATATACATTTATATGTGTTTTTCATCCATACACGCACACTTAACTACATACCTATATTTTATAGAGACATTATATATGCTATATATTTGCATATAAATATACAGACATATATATTATATATGTCCTATGTATATTAATATAGACATACATATCTTTGTTTTTTCTTTTTCTTTTCTCTATTATATTAATCTAACTCACTGAATAAAAGAATAAGGATGAACAGAAGAAGACTTAGTGTATGCTATCAAAGTAAGGAGATCTAATTGCCTGGATTATATCTGTGACTGCATTTACCACACTAACAAATATCCAATGAAAAATGATTGAAATATAAACCATAAGCACATAGCTGTGGACACAGACATTCCTTCATAGGGAAAAGCCTAAATGGATCTCGAAGGCTCAAGTTCCTTTCTAGAATACTAGTGAAGAATGTGTCCCATACTCGTTAACGTGTCAGCCGAAAGTAAGAAGTGAATAATAATGGATATTTTCCATTTGGCTGGAGTCAGTCCACATTTATCAGTTTGCAAAATGACAGTCCGTCCAAAATTCCTTTTGCTCAGGGGAGCACGACTCAGAGAGAAAAAAGGAATCAACTTAATATAATGCTGCCCAGAATTGTCTAAGGAGGCCTTTTGCTGATCTGCTGATTCCCGCCTGATTGTTAGCCTGGCCCTCCTTCATGGCGTGTTCAGGAGGCTTCTCATACTGCCCTCTGTCTAGCTCAGCTCTCCAGCCAGCTGAGCTAACCTCTGAACAGGTGATAGCATCTAAAACACGACACTAGCTTGTGCATTATATTATTTTTCATGTGTTGTCTTATCTTTCCAACTAGCTTATAAGGTCCCTGAGGACAAACAATCTCATTTACTCAGTTCTTTGGGAACAATTATACAGTTTTCTAAAAAAAATAACTTCTCCTGGGTTTCCCTTCTTGATTTTTTAATTTTCTTTAGCCATTCTGGCCATAGGAAAAGGGACATACGAATCACCTTGAGAGGAAAAGAATATGATGCAAGGGAAGGCTCTTTCTGATTGGAGGAAAAGAAAAAAGAAAAGAAAAGATAGTCTTTTGACACCAGGAAGTAAGGTCTTTGGGGAGAGGAGAGAAGGTAAGCAAGGGAGATGAGACACAAGGGCCTGGCTGTCTTCTATGGCCTGAAACCCAGGTGAGGGTGGAGACTTACTGGAACACAAGCGAATAGGTTTGAGGAGACACAAAGGAGTGGGCCTTGTCCGTGCTTCTCTAGGAAGGACCCATGTAGCCCTGCATCGATCTCAGCATCCCCCAGCTGTAAGGCAGAGGTGGCAGACAGGCATAGCAGTGTGGGAAATGAGAGCTCACCCTAGTGTTGTAGGAAGTCCTGGTTGGCAGAGAGAGAATTCCTAGGTTTCCCCTGGACCTAGAGAAGGCTGTGGAAGAGAGCAGGGGCATGAGCCATGTCCACTATCTCCTCAAAATATTGTTGGATGGACCTGCCACTGGGAGTCAGAGTCTCCCTGGTTCTGCCTCTGCCTCTGTAGAATTTCTAATGTCTACAGGTTGGGGAGAAAAATTCCAAGAGAAAACATGAAAATGAGCCACCTGATAGAGCTGGCAGCAAGATGCCACCAGCACCAGAGACACAAACATGTGAAGACACCAGCAGCTGGAGCCATCGCTGAATAGACCAGATGTTTCCTTAGCCGAAAACTATAGTAGTGGGTGCCAGCCAGATGCCAGGGATGAGAACAGAATAGCTACGCCATGTCAGAGGCTGGCAAAGACCAGCGCCCTGCTATCACCAGGCAGACAGGCAAGTTATCCTAGACTAACCTGAGATGAAGGGGGAAAGAAGGACATCCCTGAGAGGCAAAGATTTACCCTAAAGAGAGCGACTTCAAACTAAGGAGACTAATTTGACTGAAAGAGAGATTGTTCACTGATGCGTGTAACCGTATTTTTCCTTTTGCCTGGTGGACATGGAGGCTACAGAAGAACTTAAAATTCATCAGAAAACACTATAAAAATTACAAGTCTGTCATATTTCCTGAGTTTTTGCTACGGAATGTTTAACTTGGCTACATTTACTAGTAGGGCTGGGCTCAGAGGACTTTACACATAGTAGGCATGCAATAATATTTTACTAAATGATTTGGAAGAATAAATAGAAGTCCATAATTCACTTTGCCCTAGCAATTGCCAGATGGATTATCAAATTTACTATCCACAGCTAATGGAAGATTCTACGGCTTTCTAATTAGCCAAATTTTAATGTTTGAAAATAATGAATTATTGCTTAAAGTCTATACTTGGACCTACAAATTACAAATTCTGCATTTATTTATTCATCAATTCTCTTTCAAAGATTCACTTTTCTTGTGTTTGCTGCACTTGTCAACCACTCCCAGCTACTTCTTAATAGCTGGGTCTTAGATGCAGAGATTTGGAACAGCGGGAGAAAAAGAAATTGTTTTTGTAACCTTAATGTGTTCTTAAGACTTTCCTCTGTCACGATCTGCCTGTCATCAACTGACCATCTTTATCTACCAACCATTCACTTATCTACACCCACAAGCCTTAAGTATTAAGGTTAAGTAATCTCTACCGTAATAATCAGCTGCGACAAAATTATCGTTGCATGTATGGCATTTTACAGTTCATAAAACTCTTCTAACGTTTATCTCTTCTAATTTTAACAACTCCAGATCCCTCTATAACCCACTTTAATCAAGCCTTTATAGTTAGTAGTCCACTGATACTGAATGCCCTTGTCAAGGCAGCTGGTGACCTTTGTCTTGCAAAATCTAGCTGTGAATGTCCAGCCCTTATCTTACTGACCTCTCGATACCACTCAAAACACTTTCTGAGAGCATTTTCTTCACTTTGTTTTGGGCCATCTACTGGTAGTATTTTCCTTGTTTAGTGGTTTCTCCATTTCTCCTATTGAGTATCCTCTACTTTTTCTTCTCTTCTTGACCTTGAAATGTTGGACTCAGTCCTTGGACTGCTCTATATTACTTCCTGGGGGATCTTATTCAGTGCTGTGACTTTAGATATTGTGCTGTCAGTCTTAAATTCATCTCTCAACTTCCAGCTTCTTCTGTCTTGAATGTCCAAGTCTACTTAGCATTTCTACTTGAATATTCAATAGGCATCTCAAACCTTAAATTGACCTTTGCCTAGTGGTCTTATCCTTGCTTCACACTGCTCTAGACCTGTAGCCTTGCTCTGCCCATTGGTTTCGAGGTTCTGCTTCTTAAGTACTCCTTTTCCATGGTAAGCCCTCCCTCACTCCAGTGTTTCTAGACCACACCAGCTCTTGGCCTTATATCCTAGGCTCTGGCTGCTGATGCTCATGGTGTTACCATCTACCTGACAGCTTAATTTTTTTTTTTTTTTTTAAGACCGAGTCTCACTCTTTTGCCCGGGCTAGAGTGAGTGCGGTGGCATCAGCCTAGCTCACAGCAACCTCAAACTCCTGGGCTCAAGAGATCCTCCTGCCTCAGCCTCCCGAGTAGCTGGGACTACAGGCATGCGCCACCATGCCCGGCTAATTTTTTCTATATATTTTTAGCTGTCCAATTAATTTC
>CAUYSK010063197.1:0-22940 GCA_963575035.1 Avahi laniger | reverse complement strand
GAATGATTATAGTTCATAATGCTAAGTGTTCAAAATTATTATGTGTCAGATTCTGTGGGAACACAGAGCAAGACTTTATGCAGTAAAAATTCAAATCCTGTAAGTTAGTTTTAGTCTAAAATACACTGCCACTCGTCATTTCCTTTGCAAATTCTACTTAGAGTTCATGTAGTTGCTGCTATTGGATAAAATGTAGGTGCTTCCACAAAAAATTTTATTATTTTCCATGAATTGAGACCGTCATTTTTGTTGAAACACTGCAATTATGCATATTTGATGGATCCGAACAATGGTAAAGCTCCATCGCCCTAGTCTGATTTTAGGAAATACAATTCATTGAGTACTAGAGTAATTTTAGACAGGATGATAGAAACTTTCACATCCTTTTTATCATTTTTATTCTCAGACCTAGGTGTTGAAATAATTAAAACCTATCCTTATGTAAATGAGAAGACTGAGTCCCAAGTAGCTGAAATAATTAAAACCTATCCTTATGTAAATGAGAAAACTGAGTCCCAAGTAGTGAAGTAATATACTGAGATCATACTACTATCAAAGAGTGGAATCAGTGTCAAAGCCAGAGCTGCTTATTTCAAGGGGTACGTATTCCACTACTCCCGCTCAAAGACTTCTACTGAGAAATATTTCCATATCTTTATTATTGTATAATTTATACACAGGAAAATTAATCTTTTTTTAAGTGTCCAGTTCTGCAAGTTTTGACAAACACATGCAGTTGTGAACTCAGCACTATAATCAAGATATAGAAGAGTTTCATCACGTTCCCAAATTTCCCCGTGTCCTTCGAATATAATCCTGCCTTCTATTCCTACTCAGCCTATGACAACCACTGATTTATTTCCTATTCCTATAGTTTTGTCTTTTTTTATTTTAGACTAAAATGAACTATATACTAAACTATATAGTATATATCCTTTTAAGGCTGACTTCTTTCTCATTAACATGATGCACTTGACATTCATCTACATTAACGGTGTAACATCAGTGCATTCCTTGTTATTGCTGAGTAATAATTATTGGATCCTTATCCATATGTTTATCCATGACTAAACTGAAGAACTATGCTATACACATTTATTTAATGTTTTTGTGTGAAGAAACTTTTTTTTTTATTGTTTAATAGCTGGGAATAGAATTTCTGGGTGATATGGTAAGTATATGTTTAACTTTGTAAAAGATTGTGACATTGTTTTCCAAAGTGGCTGCCCCACTCTGCATTCCCATCAATGATGTGTGAGAGTTCCCATTGCTCTTCATCTTCAACAGTACTTGATATGGTCACTATATTTATATTTAAAGCCATTATAATAAGTATGTGGTGGTATCTCACTGTGATTTTAATTAGTTATAATAAAATTCTAATCGGCATCCTGAAAAAGGCTATGGCGATAGCCCATCTATGGAAATCTCACATTCCAATCCTTCATTGCAGTTTAGGAAAGTCTACTTAAATGCTATGTTAATCAGCACGCAAATAATGATTAAGTTTTTATTTTGTCTCTCTGCTTTTCCTTTTCCATTGCTATGGGAATGTCATACATAAAATGGTTACAATCCTGAAAGAGGGGAGAAACAGATTAGGGCTTTCCTAATAAACAACTTATATAGTCGGATTTTGAATTTTTGGGCTTTTGTCAAATAAGCTGCAAATTTTCTTTGCATTCTTGACACATGTAAGTATAACTTATGCAACTAAGGTTATTTTTCCCTGACAATGAGGGCCAATAGATCTTAGGAAAGGCTTCATAGATATAAAAAAGAACACCTATAAAAAGTTTCTACTTTTATGGACTTTAAAAAGGAGAGCATTTTATTTACATTAAAAATTTACTAAATTCTATTATATAGAAACTAGTTATCAAAATTTATGGTTACGTAAAAGGCTAGCAAATCCTGAGAGACCTTAATGAAAGCGTATCTCATTACAAATCCTCCAGAAGAGAATACAAAAGAGCAAAATACTTTTAAGATTATCTTATAAAGAATGTCTCTAGGATCCACAGGGAAAAGTTTTATAGGATATGCAAGACAATCGCTGTCAGCCGCCTATTGAATTTTTTGTCTTGCATTTGTTTTAGAGAGAATGCATACACATCAATAATGTAAGCACAACCGAAATCACTATGCTCAACTAATACACTTAAAGAATAAATGCATGTAAATGATATTCAGGTTGACCATTTTTGAAATGTTTATGCATGGAATGGCATGTAAAGTTACCAGAACAAAACAGGTAAAAATATGGGAAGTCAGATTTTTAAAAATGTTTACTTAAAATTTTAATTTAGAAAGAATTATTATAACACAGGAATAATTTTATCAAAATTTAGTAAAAAAATAAGCACATATTCTTTAATTAAGAACTAAATAGGCAATTTTAATTAAGGCAATATGTCTCTCCTTTTGTTTCTAGGAAGTGCATCTATGTACCTATTTTTAATTTTCGTTTGTTTCGAGTTGATTGCTTGAGCCAGTGTCTAAGATTTTTTTCTTAAAAAATTGATGATAAAAGTTCACTCATGTAATTTGTGCACACAATTATACACCTAATGAGTGCAGTGCGCACCATCTGGGGGATGGACACGCTTGAAGCTCTGACTTGGGTGGGACAAGGGCAATATACATAACCTAAACATTTGTACCCCCATAATATGATGAAATAAAAAAGAAAAAAAATATATTCTTTTTTTATCTTAATAAATTTAGGGGGTACAAATAGGTTTTGGTACATGGATGAACTTCATAACAGAGACGTCTAAGGTTTTAGTGTAACCTTCACCTGAATAATATACTTTGTATCCAGTAGATGATTTTTTCATTCTTCATCCCCCTCCCACCTCATTTATATTCTAATCAGTGCAATTGTGAAGGGGAGCGTAGGGGTATGTGGTCCGTCCTCCCACAGCAGAAAGTACTTACACTAGGAGGGTTTCTTTTATACTTAATAATATTTCCAAATTGTGTGACTCATCTAATTTCTCTAGACCTCAGCTTTTTATCATAATAACGCAGAGCGAATGGACTACATTTGTGTTTCTGCCATATCAGTTATTCACACACTTCCTTCAGGACTTTTACCATATCCACATGCCACCTTTGCTGTTACTTACTTGTTATTATTTTAAATCATCTCACTTTCTAAAACTGAAATTCTGACTTTATCCTCATCTCAAGTAATAATAGCTCTAAAATCATATGTATAAAATTTAACTCTATTTCTATTTGCATTAAAATGAACACATTTTTCTCTGGGAGGCCGAGGCGGGCGGATTGTTTGAGCTCAGGAGCTCGAAATCAGCCTGAGCAAGAGCAAGACCCCACCTCTACTAAAATTAGAAAGAAATTAATTGGACAACTAAAAATATATAGAAAAAATTAGCCGAGCATGGTGGTACATGCCTGTAGTCCCAGCTACTCAGGAGGCTGAGGCAGGAGGATCGCTTGAGCCCAGGAGTTTGAGGTTGCTGTGAGCTAGGCTAACCCCACAGCCCTCTAGCCCGGGCAACACCGTGAGACTCTGTCTCAAAAAAAAAAAAAAAAAAAATGAACACATTTTGTTTGTATGAAATGTTTGCTTAGAAGCAAATTGAAATAAACTCCATATCACTGGTGGTACAATATCAGACTTATTTTCAATATTAGTGTCTTTCCAAATTATGTTAAAATTTAATTGACATAGTAAGTTATTCAGGATATAATCATGTACACTATCATTTCAAAGAGTAAGTTTTTAAAATTTTTTTAGTATATGGTTCTTTTAAAAATTTTTGTTTTTGGTTATATGGGTACATAATAGTTGCCTATATTTATAGGGTACATGTGATGTTTTGATATAGGCATACAGTGCGTAATAACCAAATCAAGGTAACTGGAGTATCCGTCATCTCAAAGTTTGTTTTATGTGTTGCAAGCAAGAGACAAAATAGAAAATTTAAGTTTATACAGGTTTTTCATATCAACAGATTGAAATAAATTTATGTGATAAAATGTATTATAATAAGTTTTATAGTGTAAAATGATGTCTAGGTAAGTACATAACAAGTTTTAGCAATAAAGGATGGTTTTTACTCTGTAATATTTTATTGGGATATTTTATTAAGATGAAACTAATCTTTGACGTATTCTTGAAGAATTAGAGAATCTACTGTTGATGAATTTTATTAATTAAAGATACTCCATATGTTATGCACGGAACGCATTCTACTAAGTGAGGTATCCCAAGAATGGAAAGACAAGCACCACATGTACTCACCATCAAATTGGTATTAACTGATCAACACATAAGTGCACATATAAGAATAACATCTATCGGATGTCGGGCGGGGGGTGGGGGGAGGAGGGGACGGGTATATGCACACACAAAGAGTGCAATGTGCACCATCCGGGGGATGAATACACGTGAAGCTCTGACTTGGGGGGTAGTGAGGGCAAGGGCAACATACGTAACCTAAACATCAGTACCCCCATAATATGCTGAAATAAAAATAAATAAATAAATGACAGCTCACTGAGGCTTGGCCATACCCCTAAAGGTCTGAATCTAGGAAAGGTGCAGTCAGCACCGATATATAGAAAAAGTACCTACTACTAACAGCAATAGCTAATATTAGTTTAGCCCAGAGTATATGTCAGATATTGTACCAAATCCTCACAACACTCTTGTGAGGTAAGTACTAATATTGTCTCCCTTTGACAGATGAGGAAACTGAGGCACAGAGAAGTTAGGTAACCAGCCCAAAGACACACAGCTATAGCAATAATAAATAATGATTAACTCTGGGAAATGGTTTGGAGAGGGGCCACTTCCTAAATTTTTTAAATTGTATACACTACTGTTTATCTCTACTATTTTTTTTGTCAAATGCAAATAACTGTATTACTTTTATAATTAAAATGGAGGTAGCCAAGCTATAAAGTGAGCCTAATTCAGACTAAATGAAAAAAAAAATGGCAAATTCCTCTACTGGTGGCAAGTGTGTCACATAAAATATTATGGAAGAAAGTGTAGCTTCTCATCTTTAAGTGTTGATGCCAGGCCAGCCAGGTTTCACTCAGGAAGGCGTCCTAGGGCAGCTATATTTGTCTGTGAAGAAATATTGAAAATAGGGGCCCTCGAGTGCCTGGGGATGTTTACAATGCTTTACCTCCTGAGGCACGGTAAGCACTCTCCCACCATTTCCAGCGTCACTCTTTTTCTGGTTCTTGGTGAGTCAACATCTCCAATTGCACGCTAGTGGCCTGCAGTCTAATAAAGTGCGTTCATGTCACAAGGACAGAGCAGCTCAATAAAATTCATGAATTATTGCCAAACCCAACATTTGCCTATGGTGCCACCTCCTTTTGCAAAACAGAACTTTGTGTGGCAGCTGCCTCGGAGACACTGATGGTGAACAAACACCAACGAGAGGCCCACCAAGGCAGCCGGCAAGAGGCAAAGGAGAAACTAGACACCCAGGTTCCCTGCCCAGGAAACGGAGCAGCAGCCAGCTGGGACGGACGGGTGCCCCACGCTGAGCACTTACTTCCTCCCTCCCCAGAGGAGGGGCAGCCTCTTCTTTGTCATCCCTCCTCAGAGCCTCTGAGGGGTGAAAGTCGAAACCCAGAGGAAGTTCAGCAGTGTCAGGATGCAATTACTCAGGAAGGACAGACTTCCTTTGAGTCCCTAATTTTCAAATCAGAGAATCTAGAAAACTCGGCCGCTCCACCCCTCCTCACTGCCCATCATCCCCCCACCAAAAGGAAAGCTTCTTGTCTTCTTACAGAGACACAGTACTGCCTGTCTCAGCGACCAAATTATCTGTTTTGATCAGGGCTTCCTTTGTGCCAACTTCCAACCCTCTCAGAAAATGGGGGTGGGGGCGTCGAGGGGAGAAGAATCAGGAATCGAGGACATCTACTGGTTGTCATATCCATCTGCACAATTGGATCAATAATCTCCGTTTTGAAAATGGCCTAAGTATACTTTTACATGAGTGTTGTTCTAAAACTCATTAAGATTCAATTTACAACCCACCAAATAGCAGAAAATCTTCACCGGAGATATGATATAAGCTCCAATCAAACCCAACAAAAAAAAATGTGTACAGGGAAATCCTACAATAATTTGTGGACATCTCTGGCCTGCCCTGAAGTGGGGCAGAGTGGGGCCAGATGGGGTAGTGTGAAGACTAACTTCCCCTCATTTCCTTCAGGAGTCCTCTATCTGGGAGAATTCCTCTCCCAGCTGCCGGCTTAGCTCTAGGCCCTCGGAATCCACCTGTGTAATTCCTTTGGTGGAAATAATTTGTCTGGGGGACCAAGCCTGGTGGACATTGCAGGGAGGAATGGGTTTTGCTCAGGATTAACTGCCCCAGATCATTCCGTTGAACACAAGATGCCTTGTTTAGGGAGGAAGGAGAGAGGATTGATTTGTGTAAACACCTGGAGGTCAGAAAGCCCTTTACATCCTCAGAGGCTCCATCAATATCAGCTGAATAAATGAATGAATGGATCTGGAGGCATTAGTTGTTGAGGGATGGATTTGTGACATCTTTTCCATAGCGCTTACCACCACCTGACATAGTTCATTGTCCCCCTCTCTTCCCTGGGATATAAGCTCTCTGAGCTCAGGAACCTTATCTGATTTGCAACCTACTGTGTCTCCAGCACCTAGAATTATGTAGTAGGTGGCCGACAAATACTTGTCGAATATTATTCATGACTAAATCAGCTATGGGATATCATTGGAGGGTGGCACTCCGAATGACATATAGAAAGAGTCTGGTGAAATGTTGTGCTCCATGGGTTATAAAACATATTCAGATTCTTCCTAGAGCAATTAAACCTCAATCCATGACAGGAAGACCAATGACTCAATCACTAGGTTGGCATGAGGTCCCAGTGTGACCCAAGGCATGGTCTCAATGCTCATACGATCCTGACCAAGTTAGCTCAGACTCAATGGCTGGTTACAGCCCCTCCTAACTTGGCAGCCATTTAAGTGTGTATACATGTACAGATGTGCATGCCTGCTTGCGGGCATATCCTTTTAGGATTGGGATTTTATATTTATTTTACAGAAGAGGAAATTGAGGCACAGGAAGACTAAGCGCCTTGATCTAGATCATACAGCAGGAAAGTTGCAGAGGCAGGATCTACCCCTGAGCACTTAGCCACTGCTGCACCCATCTGGACAGTGGGGAGACACACAGTGCACCCAGGAGGCTTCTCTGTGCAGAGTCAGGTCACTCTGGCAGGCCCAGGGAGTGTGCTGGCCTCCACCTCTGAATAGCTCCAATACATCCAAGAAAAGGTCAAAGCTCTCTCTCTCTCCTCAAAGCCACCAGAAGAGCAGTTCTTGTCATTCCTTCCCCTACATCGCAACTGGACATCCCATCTCACTTCAAGGCTTGGATGGAGTTGAGAGGAAACACTGCTATACAACCTTGGTTTTATCCCCTATGGTGTTTCTGCTTTTTCTTGGAAAAGAAATGCATCAATTCTTAGTTATCCCTCCTATGTGACAGGGCACGAGGAAACCTACAGAATTTTCTAAAATCTCCTTTTGGCTAGCATTTCAACTTTCCCTTGCATCGCATTTTCTTCCTAGAAACGCCCCCAAACAGCAAAACAAATGGCTGATTTGAGTTTTATGTTTCACCCCATTTCCCCAATGGTGGATTTAAAAAGTAGAGAAATAGCTAAAAAGCAGGTAATGGAAGAGAAAAGAAGAGGCAAGTGAGAGAACGGAACAAAATCAAGGCCTAAACACCAGCTCCTGAAAAGCCAACCAAGTTATTGACTTCAGAATCTACTGGCCTGGCTGGACAGCCCAGTGGCGCCATGGAGAAAGTGAGTGAGGAGGCATGGACCCGGCAACTGGCAGTGGGGCAAACAACACAAACTTCTTCGCGCTGTGATTCTGGAGCCTTTTTTGTTTCTTTTCTGGAAGAGAGATTAACGTCACTAAATAATAGAAGACCTACATTCTTGAAAATTTAATGACTGTCCTACATCAAGCAGCTGTCAAATTTCTTTGCTTGTTTTCCTGACAAAGTGTTTCATTCCAAATGTTCACAGGGGATCTTGCCTTCATCAGTCTCAAGTCACAATAAAGGGGAAGGTGAGAGGCAAGCCCCGAAAGCAGGAAATCCCAATTTCCTAATTAACCCGTTAATTCTGAAGGCCAGATCAGCCTGCCTTTCCCCCAAGCAATTCCAAAGAAAGCACAGAGCAGAGATTAAACCAGCTACAGACAGTCTCATTTTACTTTGTTGGAACCATTAGGCAATTCCAAAAATTTTGTAACGTGTGGCTTTGACTTCTCTCCCTTCCTTCAGTTCGCTTCAAGCCTGGTTGTCCCAATTCTCAGAACAGGACCCTCTATGGTCCCCCCACCCCACCGCTGTCTTAGTTGGCTTCTTTGGTTCAGCTTCCTGTCTCTCTTTCCACCTGGGGGCCCCTCTACCGTCAACCTTTCGGTGAAAGCCTCCATTCCTTCCTCAATGCCAGTTCTCTACCTTCCTCCCCAACCGTGGACTTGGCCCAGTTCTCGTTCTGCACTTTCGGCCCCTCTCTAGGAACAACACCAGAAATAGGCGTTGCCAGAAGTAACCTGAGCTCTGTCCTCTCACACTCTGATGGTGTCGTGCAGGGAGGGATATTAAAATGCCCCCCTGCTCTCCGTCTCCCTGGTAACCCCATCCAAAGTTGTACCCTTGAGACCAGCCCTTTGTTCCAGTATCATGTCTGAATGGTACCAGAGGCAAGAAAAGGTGAAACTCAAATTTCTCCACTGTGCTTGAGAGCCACCCCATGCCCTTGAAACTAATGATTACCCTTCATTTTTAATTACAGGGGAATTGGAACTAGGCAAGCTCTCCAATTTCCTTCCTTCCCTCCCCGCCCCAGTGGTCCTGGCTACAGCAAGGTTGCCCATTAAAGTTCAACTGGACTTCAAACAGAGAGGTGGTTCCTGACATGCATGCTTCATTCATTGTACATTTACTTCTTGGTGTCTGCTGTTAGCCAAGCTCCAGTTATGAATAAAGAAGTCAATGTGAGCAAAGAATTCCATCTGGAGAGAAGACAGACATTTGTTTCCTGTCCTTAGTGACTATTAATAGCATTAGCTTCTCCTTGGAGACTGATTTGGCAAATGAGGAGGGGGAGGGGCTATCTGGCAGGAGCCACACATCACAGAATCAAGCTCCACAGTCTGTCCTCTGCAGGGGACAGAGAAAGCTACCACCAACCCCAGTTAAAATTGCAACTAGCTCCCCGCGCCTCCCCCTGCTGAGCTCCTGTGCTGGCCTCGATCGCTTTAGTCCAGTTATCAATTTCTAACATGTTATATATTTTATTTATTCGTTACATTTATCATTTATTGTCTGCCTCTTCCCACTATAGTGCCACTGTCACAAGGGTAGTGATTTTGGCTGCTTTGTTCACTGATATAACTGCAGCACCCAGAATAGTATGTGGTCTTAGTAGATACTCAGTAAATATTTGTGGAATGATTTAATGAAAAGTAGCAGCTGAAGAAACCTTAGCTTCAAGAACCTAAGGAGAATTGTACATCCCAAGTTAGTGTACGGCACAAATGCTCAAAGGGTTTTATTACAGCTGTGTAGCCCATCTTTTCCCTTCTTTATTTCTGATATTCAGAGACAGTGGGGATTGGGGCAGGATAATGACTATAATTGTGTAGATATTTTTAAGTCTTAGCCTTATTTTGAGTTCCCTCGAAAAGCAGACCCTGAAGGGATGATTTGGGGGCAGTATTTGGGTGATTCTAGGAAGGCGCAGGGGCAGTGAGCCCGGGAAGGGAAGGAAGTCAGTATGAGCCATGCAGGCAACGGCGGGGCTCCCTCATTCTGGGTACCCTCTGAGAGAGAGTGGAGAACACATCTCACCACGGGGGCAGCACTCTAGGGTATTCTTCCACCAAATCTCCCCGCTTCTTGGCTGAGGGTTACTCAGGGGCCAGGGGGGAAGCAGGGGGTGTTGAGCACACTTCTGTAGCCCAGAGAAAGCCTTAGGACATAAAGACTGCAGTGTTGGAGGGAAGAAGCCGTAGGTGTAGCAGATTGTTCCCTGAGCTACAGGTGATCACTGGCTGCGCCAAGGGGGTAGGGGCGGGCCACCGGCAGTGTCTGCTACAGTTCTCCACTCTGGTTCCCTCCGGACCCGCTGTCCCTGCATGAAGAGGGGTAATTGGTTTTGTTCTTTGTTAGTTGTCACGTCAGCCTGTCCCTCATTAGCCCGGTTGCCTGATGTTTAGATTTTTCCTCTCCTCATCAATAAAAGCAATTGAAGTGTCTCCTTTGGGGAAAAAGAGAAAGAGCAAGCTAGAGAATAGAATCCTATGGTGCTTGAAAAAGACAGGAGAAGCAAGCAAGGCTGCTTTCAAATCCAAATAGCATCAAGGAAAAAAAGAGGAAAAAATGCCTACAGAAAGTCCCGCTTTTTCTCATTCATTGTTAACACTCTAAAATAAAGCACTCTGTAAATATGAAGCACTGGGATGTTTGGGGAACATCAGCCTACTCAAGTTTAAAACATGACACACATTCCCGAGGAGCTTGCTGTAAATTGTGTCATGTACTGAGAATTATTTTTTTTTCACTTTTTACTTGCTTTTAAAATGCAAGCCTTCCCGGCCAAAACAATCTGATCAGGGGAAATGTTTCTTGCCTAGAAATGGCAATAAATGTTTAAAAGGAATTTGAATTTCACCAGGCTTACAAATCTGAATTTGATTTCCTGCAACTGAACTTTTGGCTGGGTTAATTTGCTGAGCGAGTTATTTGATTTTCCACTAGGACACACCTCCTTGTCCACTGGCACACACACTCTCTCTCTCTCACACATACACACATGTGCACACACACACAGTGTGAGAGGTGGAAGCATTATCTTTGGTTCAACAAAGCTCTTAAAACGACCTCTATAACATTACAGGAAATGGAAGCGGTATGGTGAGATAATAGTGAACATTTATTGAGCACTTACTATGTGCCAGGCACAGTTTTAAGCAGGTTTTTCTTTCTTGGTGGAGATCTACTCATGAACTATCTTGGACAGATAGCTCTAAGAACTGGCTATATTACCAGTTTTGATTATTTCATAACATCAATTGATTTTCTGCTGTACATGAGAAAACAGTCCAAGCTTACTTCTAGCTGCTAATGGGTGTTATGACATATGAAACCATACTGTTCATGCTCTGCGTATTTCGATATGTAGGAAATCATTTAATCCATATGCCCTACTCTTCCAGTCCCATTTTACAGAGGAGGAAACTAAAAGGCAGAAAAGTTTAATGACTTGCTCAAGGTCACTTAACCTATAAGTGGCAGAGACAGGATTTGAAGCCAGGCAGTTGGGCCCTGAGCCTACTTTCTTAATTAAGTAACCCAATACTGGGATGCAGGAGGCCTGAGTCTTAGGCCAGTGTCCACCTCTACCCACATACAACCTTGATGAGGTATGCACCTCTCTGGGTCTCAACTAAAACCCAGACTATTTTTCATAGTTATTAAGGATATTCACTTCTCTGATCATTTCCAACAGCTGGAAAATGCTAAAAGTCTTTAACATGAGATATTGAATGCTGGCATAATTAAAGAACATCATTAACCACACGATTGTTCGGAAAAGCTGTTATAACCTCTATTTTGTACACCCTTTGACAGCATTTATGAAGTGCTTACTGCATATTTAACAGACATATTTTATATCATTTCTAGGACAAAAACGGTTATATCTTTCATGGCTAGCACAATAGCACCTAACTGGCACTCACTCAAAAAAGGGAGAAGAGACAGAATGAGGAAAATGGAGACAGATTTCTAACTCCACCTGAGTCAGTACCCATATTTCTGCATTTTTACATTTGGAGCCAACTTTCAGTGTGTCAGCTAATAAACCAGGAACACTTTCCAAAGTTAAACGTGAATGATTTCTGAGGTGTTGGTCGTTTTTTTGGCCACCTTCTATTAGTATGAAAAATTGAGGTTGGAATTACATTTAATCCACTTCAGATCAAATTTTGAAATTCAGGCGACTGAGGACATATAGATGTTGAATCTAAGCCTGCTGTTAAGATATTCATCATATTCCATTCTCTGATTTAGGCACATAATATAAGAAGCACTTGACCTAATCAAAATGAAAAAGATCCAACTGAAAATTTAAATAGTGAACTATCAGTAACCCCAGGAATAAGAAGCATGGGGGTTCCAGATGGCTGGCATCTCCAGAAGGTCGTCTTTATTTTCTTGTGTATCTGAACCTTTTCTCAAATTAGGTCTATGAGGATTTTAATGGATCCATCGTAATTACCTATGCTCCTAGTTATCTTTCATGAGTTCTCATTATGGTTCATAAAAACTTACAAAGCTATTCATTGAGGCACTGGGGAAGTTGATGGACCCTGGAAGTTTGGGGTGTAGTGTTAAGGGAAGAAACATTGGCTACACTTAACAGCTGTGAAGGATATTTATGTCAGTTCCATTTGCTCTTCCCACTGGCAGGGGAATTAGGAGAAGGAGGAAAACCAGAGAAGGATGTCGGGTCCAAAAATGTAATCTTGGGCAACCGAGGTCCACCAGATAATCTTTAGGGCGTTTTCCTTCTTTCCTTGTTTGTTCTCCTGTCTGTGAACCAGGAGGAGAATGAATGTATTATTTGTTTTCTTTGAAGATTTGCTTCTGATGAGAGATTTGGGGAATGCATCAAGGCTGGATAAGTGCCCATCCCTCAACCTTAAGATGCTGTAAATTGAACAGACCTGGATAGAGTCCATCAAGTTGCCTGTCCTCCTCACTGCTGCTCGTGAAAGGGGAAAACAATCGGGTGTTTATCCTCACCACTGACAGTGTGCAGATGTGTTTTCTTGATGGCACTTGCAACACGTTTATTTATCCTCTTTGGTGCTGGGAGCCTGTGCTTTTCCCATCTTTTCCAGCTGCACAGGGCGAGGCTGATGGCAACCCCCTGTTTTTTCAAACTAATTCTCTTACCCTGGATTGTTTGTTTTGTCTTTTAAGTAATTTAAACCACACAAGTAGCCCTTGGGAGAAGGGTTATTTAATCAAGGGAAAGTTGTTTAGAACACCACCCATGAGATTGTCCCAGAGTTCACCCTTTGGCCGGGACAAAGGTGGGATGATGAGGAAAAATGAGATTTCCCTTACACCAGTCTTTCTGAGAAAAATTCAAGCAATGTCAGGGAAGTGGAAAGAGACCAAAATCTATCCGCTTCTTTACCTTTACCAGAGAATGTCTCTAGCAACAAAGAAGAAATTAACTTCCAATGTTGTAAAGCTAAATCCCTGTTCATATTCTGTAATATTAAATCATTTGAGGGTAAATATTAATATATACACGACTATGCTGCAAGTATTAGATCCAACTATTTCAGGTGGCTAAGGATAATGAAAGAATAACATACTAGGTATTCTAAATGCTATTTAGGGCAGCGGTCCCCAACCCTTTTGGCACCAGGGACTGGTTTCATGGAAGATCATTTTTCCACAACGGGCAGGGCTCTGCAGCCCAGGTCCTAACAAGCCACAGACTGGAATCAGTCTGTGGCCCCGGGGCTTGGGGACCACAGATTTAGGCGATAGCATTTCCTGGATACTCTGAACAAGGAGAGAACCATTGAACTGCTAATATCCTTCTATCTTTCATTCTGCATACTGCCACAAGGCCAAGAGAACCAATTGTGATAGACACCATCTTTTCTTGCTGCAAAATGGATCTATGGCCTCTTTGTATTGAAATTCCAGTGAGGGTACAACTCTCTGCAATGAGATAGGCCCTAGCTCATGTCTGGAGCACACAATGGCAGGCGAGGGTGTACAAATAAGACTTTGGGCAGCCAGAAAAGTGAGGCGAGCTGAGCCTCAGCCATATCCTTTCATGTTTCCAAATACGCATCCTAGGCCTGTCAGATACATCAGCCATTTGTGCATTAACAAATATTGGCTGCACACCTACCAAGAGCCGGGCGCTGTGCTAAGTGCTGGAGGTACAACAGCAAGCAATAAAGATTATTGCTCTCATGGAGCTCACAGTTGAGTGGGGGAAGTAAAGAGAAAGCAAGGACCTAATCAAAGAAGTGGAAAGACTTCTCAGCTGTGAGATCAATGATGAGTATAAAGAGCATATTAAGAGACATGGAAAAGTGGGGGTGGGGATACTAAAATAGGAGGAGGTGACATCAAGCAGAGTTCTGAATGGTGAAGTGACGGAGAAAAGAGCAGAGGAAACAGCACATATGGATGCTCTGGGGTGAGGAAGAGCTTGCATGTGTTTAAAAAACTGGTGGCAGGCCAGAGCGGCAAGGGAGTGCTGTGCCAGGGGAGCGTGGCGCAGCATGAAGCCGGAGAGGCGGGCAGAGCCTTCCAGGTCATGCAGGGCCTTCCAGGCCACGGCCAGGAGCTTGCAGTTCATCCTAAGTGCAGTGGGAAGGAAATGACGGGTTTACAGAGGAGCCTGCCATCGTGTGGCCCATGAGTTAAAGGATTCCGTTGAGAGTTGCGTGCGGAATGGACTGCATGGCGGCCAGGGAGGAGGCCACTGCTGTGGTCCAGGCAAGAGGAGCTGCTAGAGATGAAGAGGAGGAGGCAGATGGCAGTGAATTCTCTTCTCCCTGCGTTGTCATGTCTCTTCTTGTGCAGGATGGATGTCATGTTAAAGCAGACCCTCATGTCTCGGTTCTAGGAACTGGAGCCATTCTGTGCCTCAGTTCCCCCACATGTGAAAGGGGGATGATGACAGCCCTATGTTATGGGGTTGTTTCAAAATTTGCTTAGACTACTGCCTGGCACACAGTGCTAAAGAAAAAAATAAATGCATCGGCTCTTATTGTGACATCAGATAATAGTAACTACTATTTCCTGATCGTTTACTATGTGCTACATGCCTGATATAGATTATCTCAGTTTTTACCTGAAATAGTGCGAAAACATAAGGCAAACCATATGGCTTCTCCATCGGTGCTGGTATGAACATTCCATCCAGCTCACGTGGAGGGTGATGGTCCTCTCCGGGGCTGCTTTCTAAGTGGAACAGCTCACCTAAATGGCCCTCTGGAATTGCAAGACACATGGACACATGGACAGTTCTCTCTGGCATGCCCAGCGACAAGTTTATGGTCTTCATGAGAGCTGCCCAAGATGCCAGGAAGGCTGGAGCTGTTCTCTTTCATGTTCATTACCAGACCGCAGTGCAGCAGTCCCTGGAAAGGCTTAAAGTATTTACCGGTTGTGCGGATGAACCGCCTGAGGCCCGTGCAGCCCCGTCTTCGATATGTTTTAGAATTAGATACAAGGACTGGGGGGCGGGGAGTATTTACAACTATATCTAGAAGAACAGGGAAGTGAAATTAGGGAGGGAAAAGATACTTTGAATAGCTTTATTCACACTTTGAAGTCACTATTTGGATCACTCCTCTGCCTTTTACACACACACACACACACACACACAACTAGAAACAACAGCTTCTTTTCTTCACTGGCTGTTCTTTCCCTGGGGCTCGGGGGCACGGGCGACATGTGGAGGGGAGGTGGAAGCCCGGGAACCCATCCATTTCCTCCTAGACAAAGGGTAGGGGTCGGCTTTGCTTGTTTATTTATGTTTTCCTTCGAAGCTATAGATCATTCTCAAGTGGCTGAGGCAGCACGTGACCCTGGTGCAGTCTGTCAGGGCTGCAGCCTGTTTGTGTGCGTCGGCGACTGAGCTGAGGGGGAAGGAAACCAACTGTCTTTCTCATTTAGGTCATCAGAGAGAATGGAGGGAGCGCGGTGACAGGGGGCTGGGCATCGCTGCTCACCGCCAGTGCGACTGCAGAGGAATTCCATCCCAGCTTCACCTTCTGCCGAGCCTTCAAACGCAGCTGCCACATCCTTGTCCTCTCGGGCACCCAGCACACAACTGGTTATTACTGAGAAACACTGACAATCACACCGCTCTTGGCCCCGACGGGGATGTATCTTTTATGGTTTCTGTAATTATTTTTAAAATAAATGAATTAACTCTGAGCCTCACCCTAGAGGCCAAATCGTCAGTTCAGTGTTAAGTAGAATCAAGATGAGAACTATTATTAGCTTCAGATCGGAAAAGGCCATTTTGCTTTCACGTTATGGAGCACAGAAAAGGGCTTGGCTTGACAGGCAGATGAATCTTAATAACAATGTAACTCTGAGAGGTACATCTGGTGCCCACTCAGTGCCCGGGTGGGCCTGGCAGCCCCTCAATGAGTTGCAGGGTTAAGTGGGGCGGGCAGAAGCCTGCCCTTAATGGCACGAGGCCAGCCCATTGTCAGGGACATTCATGGTATATCCCACTGGGCCTGAGAAGGAATCCTCCATGTTTCCTCTTCCATAATCACAAGCTGTGACAGATCAGATAATCCGGTGTGTCAAGTGGCTTTTTAAAGGAAAAAAAGTCCTGGATTAAAAAAACAAATGCTAATCTTCTGTGAATCTCAGAGTCCTCACTCACCAAGCAGAGCAGGAGATGAAAGGCAATGAATCCTAAGGTCTCTCTCAGCTCTCAGCTTCCATAATTCATTCATTTCCTTAATGATTCATTCATCCACAAATTCACTGAGGAACAACCGGGAACCAAACCCTGTGCCATGTACTGGGGATGCCATGAGCAAAGAAACAGGCAGGATTTTTCTTCTTGCATAGGTAAAGTCCAGTGGGGGCTGGAGTGTGCAACATGAAAGAAATAACTCAGAGAACTGTCAGTTCTAACTCCAGTGAGCATGCTAACTACAGTTTTCTTGCATAATAAAGAGTGGGCTTCCTAAGGAATCTGCTGTAGATCAAAAGAGACATCTGATGAAAGTCCATTAATGCTCACTATTTGTGAGGAGATTCTTGGTTTGAAATACCCGCTTCCAAACTATGATTGTAGGAAATGTAGGCTTCAGATATTTTCAATCACATAACCATGCCTAGTATGCAATGGCCGTATATGCGTGGCGTTTGTGTGTGGTGTATACGCATGAGCAGAACATATGAGGCATCTACTACCTATGGATGCTGTGTAGGTAATTATTATGTAGAGAAGCCACTTGGCCTTTGTAGTGCTTACTCATGAGTTTTGCTTTTTCTCTTGGCCTCCGAATGTAGACATCAGCAGCTTTCAGGAAGAAAGTGATTGGATGGTGCCCACTGCAAGGCTGATGTGAGGGCACAAGGCACTCAGCTCGTGAACAATGCCAGCCCACCATCCAGCGGGCCAGGGGAACATCACTTCACTGTTCTCTATTTGAAGTCAAACTCTAATAAATTGTTAAAAACTATAAAGTTGCCAGCAGATGTATATCAGTTATCTACTGCTGCGTAACAAACCATCCCAAAGGCTAGTGATTTAACTATAATTTATTATTTCTCTTGATTATGTGGATTTGCTGGGTGGTTTTTCTGGGGTTTTCACCTGGGCTCACTCGTTTGACTGGAATTAGCTGGAGGGTCACTAGACTGGAAGGTTAGCAGTGCCGGCTGTTAGTGAGGTGCCTTTGCTCTCCTCCACACAGCCACTCACCCTCCAGTAAGCCACACCAGCTTCCTTATAGGGCAGTCTCAGGTGAGTAGCCAAGAGAGACAAGGTGGATGCTACAAAGCCTCTTAAAAGTCTAGGCTCTGAAACTCGAAAAAACAATGCCACTTCTGCCACATTCTGTTGCTCAAAGTAAGTCGCAACGTCAGCCTAGATTCAATGGGGTGGAGAAATAGACTCCATCTCTCAATGGGAATTGCTGCAAAGAATTTATGGCTGTATTAAACTTCCCACAAGATAAAAAAGAAATCTTGAGGGAATTTTGCAATGCAGTTAGTTTGTGGTACAAGGCTCTGCATGGAAAACATTGGATTCACCTTAGAAATGTGATTGAGAAGAGTCATTAGCCTAAACAAACATTTCCACAGTCAAGAATTGGGGAGTTTTGGATGGTGCTCAGAACATATCTCTTAAAGACTGTATGTTTAGGTTAAGCCTATGAAATTCCTGATATTTGACCATCTGGGCCACAAAAAATGGCAATTTCATATGCTCTCGCCTAACACATGCTAAAAAAGAAACATCTGATTTAGAGCTGTTAGAGAACGGAGTGTCCTGGTAAGACAAATATCCTGGTTGGCATTTGAACATTGCCAATTCTACCGGGCACACCACACACAGAACCATTCCATTCAAATGTTTGTACGTGATTCTGAACCATGTAAGAGTCATCATTTGAAACCCCCAAATGACATACGACAGTACGGTGAGTGCTGGATACTAAGACCCTCCACGCCTCCATCTACACCAGTGGTTCTCAATCAGAGGCGATTATGCCCCTAGGGGACATTTGGCAAAGCCTGGAAACATTTTTGGCTGTCACAACTAGGGAAAGGTGCAACTGGTATCTAGTGGGTAGAGGCCAGTGATGTTGCTAAACATCCTACAGTGCACAGGACAGCCCCACAACAAAGAATTGGCCCTAAATGTCACAAAAACCTAGTCAAAGTGGATGAGAAATCAGTCCCACATCCAAGCCTCCATAGTCTCATCTTTAGCAGGAAACAGCACGGTTGCTTTTTAGAGTTCTGTCTACTTCTAAAATTTCACTCATCAGATATCTGTGATGTCATTGTACTTCTCTGAATTTTCTGATTATTTAAATTTTGCATGACTATGACGTATGGGAGTGGATATGTATGTAAACGGCCAGGTAGTATTGGTTAATATACCTAGATTAGATCAGCTTTAGGAACAAACATGGTAAGAAGTCACTGAGTCCGGAAGAATGAAACCTGTTGGAAAAATGTATCCATGCCAAACTTTGTAGAATAAGCACACCGCTGCCCTGTAATTGTGACTCACACCTCCACGCTCCCATGCCCCCATTCCCACCTTGATCACCTTTCCTGTTCCGCCCCACCACACACATTTGCCACCCACAGAAACCACATGCAGCCCTTCCTTCTTGGCTTTCCATTCAACCTCTCATCACCCACCAATCCCAGAGAATGACAAAAATCTTCTTGCGTGACTGATCGACCCTGTGAGGCTTTTGTGGTTAAGATATAAAGTTTCTGAAAAAAAAACCTTTCCAAATCTGAACAGGACTGCAGTGACATCAAAGCTTTTCCTCTTCAATGCCTTTTATCTTTTTCAGCCTCTGGCACTCTCTCCACCAGCATCAAGTCAATTAATTGAAAAGTCATTAGAAAGCCCCTCTGCTGTGAAGGCTCACCTCATCAGCTCCAGATCTGGGTCCTTTGAGAAAGAATGGAAGGGCCCATGGCCCCCACATTATTGACACTTCTCCCACCTCCACCCTGTTCTGCTCTCAGCTGAGGCTGGTCGCAGGAGACGTCAGTGAGCAGAAGGAAATCTGTTCGGCCCATCCAACATTTAATGAATTCCCATTATGTTCCAGGCATTGAGGTCGACCCTGACCTAGTGCCCATCCTAGGACATCATCTCTCCTTATTTCCCTATTCAGCTGTGGCAGGTGGACTCAGCTAGTTTGACCAAAAAGGTCAAGTTCATAAGATCAGACCCTTTGTCTGTCAGTTTTTTCTGCATTGCAGATGTTTGTCCTATGACCTCAGACATGGAATCTCCATAGTCATTTCTCTTAGAAAATTCATGCCACAGTCATAAGGAGAATCTAGCAAGGGCAGCATGGGCACAAACCATGAGAAAGCAGCAGCCGAAGGAGCCTACTTTCGTGTTGGGGAGTCACTACCCAGAGCACAGTGGATTCATTTGCTAGTACCACATTTCAATATTTTCTGCCTGGAATTCTAGAGAAAAGGCTTCAACTGTTGGTCCACAGCCCAGGCAGAGTTTTAGGGATTCAGGGAAGTATATCCCATATGTGCCGGAGCTTAGGATTCTAATGAAAGATATTAAAATCTGGAATATTATACCTGCTTCTTTTTAAATTTAGGTATAATTTGTTTTCGTGAAATGCACAGATTTTTAATGTGCAGCATAATTAATTTTGACAAATATATATACCATGGACCCCACACCACTATCCTTTGGTTTTTATAAAGCTCTTTTTCTTTAAAAATTTTTAATTTATTATTCCAAAGCTCCCATTATACTTTATTAAAGGGTAGAAATATTTATTGAGACCATGCCTGTGAGAAAATCCCCTTCCCCAACAATCTGCATACCCGCCCCTCTGTGATTGTAGCAGTCACCATCAGTGCCCGCCTCATAGCCCTATACCTCTCACCTTAGGTCACTGCACCTGATTTCCAAAGGCTCCTATCTGCATCTCTGTGTCTGGCTTTTGACTAAAACTGAGGAAGGCCACTCTGCTCACAGGTTTAGCCAGAAATGTTGGGGAATTAGCAACAAAGGAGCACCTCTCAACAAATGATTCTTGGGAGCTGGAGTATAAATACCCCTGGTCACTCACCCCTTGGGTGGGATCACTTTGAGTGCTGTACACTCTCTCCCAGACCCCTTGGGATTCAGCTCCAGTTGCTCACAGCGGTAATTCACTTAATAACCCTTCTTTCGCTTCATTCCCTTTCTCATCCCCTTTCCCTACTCTTCCTACCAATGTTTCCTTCACTTCTCCAATAAACTACTCAGGCCTGAGCCTTTGTCTCAGGGTTTGCTTCTGAGGAACCCAACCCAAGATGGTCATTCACAATCCGGTAATCCATTTATAGAATCTACCATTTCAGGACAGTAGCATAGGGTTTTTCTACATTGCATGCATGCATACACACGCGCGCACACACACACGCAGGAAAAGGCTGAGAACAAATATCAAGGAAGATGAAAGCCACTCTGGTTCATTCGGACTAGGAGTCTGTTCCTCACCAGGATACACATCTAAATTCCTCATATCATCCTCCAAGATTAGACAAATGTGCCCTAATTCCCTAATCTTCCCTCTCATAGCCCCTTAAGACCTTTCAATATTTTATTGCCCCATTTTGAGAGATTAACATCATGTTTTCTGTTCTTAGAGAAAGGGTCCCTTCCCTGACTGCTTCATTGACTTATTTCTCATTAAAACTTCACCCGTGAACCTGGGTGATTTCTTTATTTTCGAAAAGTAGGCACCAAGCAGCGGGCAGTTCTCCAAGCCCAAACCCAGCAGCCCCGCCAAGCCGGGCCAGTGCACAACATGCACGTGCGTGCATGTGCGCATGCAAGTATGCCGGCCTCAACATGAGTCCACCCATGGGCTTACGGAGCCTAGAGCTGGGAATGCAGGCAAGAGCGCTCCTCTTTGCTCTTCCGCCCCCCAAAACCCTACAAGGGGGGACTTTTCATTTCAATACAAGCTTGATACCTGTGTGAATCCTCTTCCCCTTCCCAAACAATGAAGTGGAGACAGCACCTCTGGACTCTCCCAAGTGGGTGATCTGGCAATGGCAAGGCCTGTGGGGGTTAGCATTGAGAAAAGAGCTACAGAAAGGTTTCCATTTCTGCCTGTTCCATCACCAGAGACACTGGTCCTCACTGCTACAGAACAATGACATCTATCCAGCCAAGGAAAATGGAGTTAATGGGAAATTCGAGGGAACTTAGAGCAAGATAAAGCTCATGAACTGTATGCAGAGCAGAGGGATGCTCAAGGCTTTCCCTCCAAGCCAGGCCTCACTGGGCGTCCGTTTGCTTCAGGTTCATTACAGAGAGAATGAGCTATTTGTAGAGAAATGGGAGTTGCTCTTGAGCAGAACTGGTGAGCAGGCATGCAGGTGGGTGCCATTCTCCCCCCAGATAAGCATTCTGGGAGACTTCTCAGGATGTTGAAGGCACCATCATTTAAAGGTCACTGGGAGGCCCTGGGGAAAAAGGCCTTTGGGTGGGACTGTTTGCTCATACAGGCACAGCCAGCAGAGGAGGTCTTTACCTTTGAATTTGGTTGTTAAGGAACAACTTAAAATTGAATGTCTAAAGAATGTGATCACCTGAAAGACAAAAGGAGGCTTTGTTCCAGGCAAAGAGAAAATAAGGGAGCATTCAGTCCTTGTAAATCTCTATGTTGGGGCCAGTGGAATCTGTTTTCTAGCGGAAAGCTGTTTGAAGTATGTTTATATGTCTACATAGTGCTGAACCATGTGTTGGGGTTAAAGATGGCAAGTCAGAATATTCATACCACCCTGATCCCATGAGGCTGCCCATCATGTAATAGCAGGATGATTCAAGGTGACAACAGTGTATATGTCGCCTGGTCTCCTTTACGTAGAGAGCCGAATAGAGAGAACCCATGGGTTTCCCAAGGGGGACAAAATGCCTGTGGAGAGATTTTGTCCATTTCTGAACTTAGAGATTTTTTTTTTACCTCATTGGAAGTCCAAGATAGGAAAATTGTTCTTTCAAATACAGGAGACCAGCAAATCCAGTCCTGAAGATCTCCTTCTAACTGGTAGCCTGTGACCCAGAAATCACTACCACGAATCGACAGCAAGCCACCCTGAATAAGTTCTAGGGACTGGAAGCAGGCAGCCTAGGGAGGGAGGGCTCTAATATCAACCTGGAGACCCCAAATTAGAAGCCTGCAAGGGGAGCTTCCAGGTTCCTTACACTAGCAGCCTTCAAAATGCAGAGTGTGCACTGCAGGGCAGAGGAAAACATGAGCCCATGTGTCTACGTATGTATATTTATGTACTGTTAAATCATCTAATTTTATGTGTCTTAAAATATAAATTGGGTCTTTCTAGCACACTGTGAGACAAGGATTCAAGAGTAAAGTTTATTTCAGAGGTGCAGAGAATCCTGACAGATACAAGGGGAAGTAAAACAGCGAAGGAAGGGAAGCCAGTAAAGAGAGAGGTAGCAAGTGACTGGTGCTCAGTCCCACGGGGAGACGCTGCAAAAGGGCACAGAACATACACTACTAGGCATTTCCCGGGTATTCTCCCATCATTAATTGGATGAGGGGCGGGGGGCGG
>CAUYSK010063194.1:0-33356 GCA_963575035.1 Avahi laniger | reverse complement strand
CCTCGCCAGCATTTGTTGTTTTGGGATTTTTTGATAGAAACCAGTCTCAGTGGGGTTAGGTGATATCTCATTGTGGTTTTGGTTTGCATTTCTCTAATGATTAGAGATATTGAGCATTTTTTTATATGTTTGCTGGCCATTGTTCTGTCTTCTTTTGAAAAGTTTCTGATGAAAGGAAAATTTAACTTCACATCCTTTGACGTATGAAGCGGCCATATTTCTTTAACAAAAATGTTTCTATAAAGTGCTTCTTAGTATTACCATGTCCATTCATAAATGTTGATGGGAAACTAGAGCTCCCTCATAACAGGCTGAACTACAGAGTACAGAGGTTCAATTCCCAAGGAATGAAAGTTTGCGTTACTGCACACTAGGTAAAGAACCTCAGTCAACTGAGTCAATATTGATCTGAAGATACATGTAATATGGAATGGTTAGTTGATGAAGAAAGTAAGAAACATAGATACAATCCCCAAAACCGCATGTTTACAGACCCTTTTACAAACAGCGCAAGCTGTTACCTGGCTTCTGCCCTGTGAGGAAATGGCGTCTGCACAGGGAATTCATTTTTAGACCATGCGAATGACATCAGAGGTAGAGGTGGTGATGAAGGCTTCTTTTTTAATCCAGCGCTGAAACGTGGTTTTAGAGTCAGTGGTAATGACTCCGGAGGCTTCCTCCTCAGGACAGATCTGTGGACTGGTTCTGCAGTCAGGGGTGAGGACAAACGACAGCTCCTTCATCAGTCCAGGCCTGTGGCTGTCCCAAGGGATTGTTCCTGGAAGCTTCCTGTGTTTCTCTAGCTCTCTCAATGATCCCGTGTAGGGGGATCGTATAGCTTATCATTTGGACTAAAACTTTTGAGGGTGAAAGGGATGTTATTAATAATTTCAAGGGTAAACCAGGATTGTAGTGGTACCTAAGATGAGACTTATAGTAATCATGATACTATGATTCACTTAATGCTATTTGCTGCTTAAATCAGTCGGAGTAGACTTAGTTGTTTTTAACTAAGAACCCTACCCAAAATAACATAGAACTTTTAGGATTATAAAATTATTTAACAATATAAATGGACCCTGTGTACTACAACACAGGGGAAAATATTCCATTCTACATATTTATAAAACAAATTCAGATGAATTCAAATTCATAGAATCTATTATATTAATATTAGTTGACTTAATGTAGCCATATGCTTGTTGCTTAAAGAACCATGACTTACACTGATGTTAAATGTTGTTAATGAAGCCTGGGAAATGGAAACAAAGTATCTCATAATGTTTTTATAAACAGTGATTCACTGACATAGGTGAGTTGAGGTTGTTAAATAAAATATTACTAGGACAAAATTTATACTTTAGGAAATCTGCAAATTGGTATCTATTAAAATTGTCATCATCTAATTTCTATGCCATAAACATAAGCTGTTATTCTATGCTATAGATATATAGCTATATGCATATTTTTCTATATTATAAATATAAGTATTTGTCCTATAATACTATAAATGTCAGAAATCCAAGAAGAACTAAATATTGGTCTCATTTAACATCTTCATTCAAATAACATGACTGAATGCTTACTGGCACTTTATTTCCTCATTTAACAATTCATATAGGCACTGCGCTAATAGCTGAGAATACAATGAACAAAACAGACTCTATCCTTGAGACATCATTGTGAATCTAGTGGTCTCAGGAAAGAAATGCATTAATTAAATTACAATACAAACAAATATAAGTGCAAACTGTAATGAGTGCCCTGAGGAATATGCTCCCATACTCTAGGACCTAGACTATGCAGGGAGTCAGGGAGGATCTTTTTGAGAAAATTGGAACTGAAAATGAAAAAGACTGAAGCAATAACTAAGTATGGGAGTGTATGAAAGAGTCTGCTCCAGACATAGAGGTAAGTAGGTAAAAAGCCTGTGAAGCAACACTGGGCATAAATTTTAGTTCAAAGCGCTGAAAGGAGACTTGCACCACCACAGCTGAAAGCAAGGGCGAGTGGGACCAGAGGGGGCTCTAGAGGCAGCCGCCACCGTCACGAGGCTCTGCAGAGGCCTTGGCCCAAGTCCCCTCCCCTGGTCCTGGGAGAGTGGCAGGTCAGTAACAACATTAAACACAAAGCCAGGAACAGAAATTAGGTTCTGAGGTGACCGCCAGTGCAGAAATTCCACCAGAAATAGTGAAAGCAGGGAGAGATGGAGAGGGAAACCCAAGCCACAGTCCTTGTGGGAGAGGCAAAAATGAGAAGTCCAGACACCGAAAACATCAAACCAAAGACAAGGATGAAGTTTAGATCAAGATGTCAAACTGAACACATACATCTATCTAGCCTTTCTCTCCCAAATCCCTTTAGCCTACAAAAAATTGCTTTTTAACTTTTCCTTATAAAGGGTAATTGTGCTGAAAAACAGACAAAAAATTGTGTCATCATCTGACCAGACATTTGAGGAAGAAACAAAGTGGTGTGAAATTGAAGGGAAATGTCCAATAAACAAAAACAAACAAACAAAAAACCCACCCAGTCTCAAACACAAGAGTGTTTCAATGAATTTATATTTCGTAAGTAAAAATTGTTTATAATTAAAAATTACCATTGAAAGGATATTTATTTTCACTGCACTATTTTGTACTGTTGAAATGTTGTAAATTATGCATATAATACATTGGGAATAGTTTCTGGAGGCCTGGGTCTGCTAGGGGGTTAGTACACCTGGAAAAACAGCCCGGGGCAAACGACTTCCAATTCTCCTCTCTTACAGTAAGCATTCAGGAATGTGCTGGGGTGGTCACGAGTCAGTTTGCATCTGGTGAACATTAGAAACAAAATCAAAGTCTCCAGAATAGTTGAAAGTGATCAAGAGTACAGACCTCTGAGAGAATGGCAAAGAGAGCTTTTAAAAATCTTTAAGAGTTTTCTCCATCAACAAGCGGTACCTCCAGCAGCGAGACACCTTTGTGACAGGAGATGACAGCCGGGTGAGTTCCCCTTCAGCAAGGAGATTGCCGCCATCGCGCCTTTGCCCCAGATAGCTGTCTGGATGTAGCAACTGATATGTTTTCTACTTCCATTCAAGGTATTTGTATTATTTACCTGAAACTTTGTCTTCCAAACAACACAATCGTCCTTATGAAAACTACACAATTATCTAGTTTTAAAAATAAATGAATAAATAAAAATTATCCTTGAAGAGTTCTTGAGAAAAAAGCCACATGGCAAAAAAACCGTAAGTATCCGGCACAACTGATTGCTTCTCAGCATTGGAATAAGGTGATATTTCTTTGGTTAAACATCTAATGAAATGCTTAGTTTACATTTAGAAGCCACACTATAGGGACAAATCCACATCTATAATCATTATTGTTATACTAAATGTGGTAAATGCTTTTACTGCAAGAGGCACATGGGAGGCAAATGTGATTGAAAGAACAGCAGATTTACATCTCCCACCCAAGATTTGCTCCTCAGGGACAAAACACATTGAGTAGAATGACAGGCAAAATCATCTGCCATACTTGGAAATTTGGTATTTTTTTTTAATTTTTACCCAATGTAATTGAATTCTGGAAAATTAAATATGAGTATCATATAAATCCACTGTAAAAAATTAAGAGTCATTCCAGGTATACACTAACTTAGAGACAACAAAAATGAAAAGTAGAAAAGCTTTGACACAATCATCAGAGTAATTCATTAAACTGTGGGTTTGGGATAAGCTATGCGAGTCAGAGCTTTCCTCTTCCCCTGCGATTAGTAAAGGGTAGTTCCTGCTGCTTTGTCCCCCACCCCGAAAGTGACCAATCTGCCTGCAGTGTAAGCATGAGCAGTGTTGGAGCCGGGAAAAGAAGAGCACTGATGTGACTTCAAATGTCCATAATAGGAGAGGGAGAAAGGAAAGGGAGAGCAGACAAATCAGACACTTGTCTCTGGGATGAAATTTTAAGATTCTGTTCTCTAAGACAGGTTTTCTGACACAGAAGGATCTTATTGGGACAAAGAAGCAATGAGGAATGCCAGATAATTTACGATCCCAAGGACTGACAGAGAACCCTATGCTCACATCCAAAATCGAGCTATTCACAGACTCTCTGTATACACATACCTTACACAGTCCCCAAAGAGCACTGAGAATCAGTAAACATTTGGGGACAAATACCAAAAAATCAATCTAAGGAAACATTACATGCAAACAAATGAGAAATCTTCTAAGTCAAAAATATGTCTCTGGGGATGTTCTATATCTATTGCTGCATAACCAAGTACTTCATTTGTGGCTAAACACAACTGTTTTATTATATCTCACCATTTTGTGGGGCACGGAATTGGGCAGGTCTCAGTTGGATAATTTTTCTATTCCCTGTGTCATCGAGTGAGGTCATCTGATCATACACAGCTGACAGATGAGCTTGTCTGGAGGATCCAAGACAGATTTAATCACATGCCTTGGTGACTTGATGGAGATGACTGGAAGAATGAACTCAGTTGGAACTGTCAACCAGAACCCCTGCAGCTTACCTCTCGGCATGGCAGTCTTAAGACTAGTCAAACTTCTTAGATGTTGGCTGGCTTCCACAGATGCTCTGGAATCTTCCCCAGAGCAAAGATTCCAAGAGTCTTAGCAACTAGTTTTTTGTTTTTTATCTTTCTTTTCTTTCTTTCTTTTTTTTTTTTTTTTTTGAGACGGAGTCTCACTCTGTTGCCCAGGCTAGAGTACCATGATGTCAGCCTAACAAACAGCAACCTTAAACTCCTGGGCTCAAGCGATCCTCCTGCCTCAGTCTCCCAAGTAGCTAGAACTATGCACATGCATCACCACACCCGGTTATTTTTTTCTATTAATATTTTTAGTCGTCTGGCTAATTTTTTCTATTTTTAGTAGAGACATGGTCTTGCTCTTGTTCAGGTTGGTCTCAAACTCCTGACCTCAAGCAATCCTCCCACCTCAGCCTCCCAGAGTGCTAGGATTATAGGTGTGAGCCACCGCGCCTGGCCGCCAACTAGTTTTGGAAATCCAAGATATCACATCTGCCCACATTCTACTGGTCAAGCAAAATTAAGGCCAAACCAGATTAAAAGGGAGAGAATTACAGTCCATCTCTTAATGTAAGGAACAGCCAAAGAATTTGTGAACAAATTCTTCCTTGAATCTGTGAGAGATGGATAATTTTCACTTCTGGCCATGATGGAATAACTAGTACCAGAAAAACCCTCCTGCAATAAACAACTAGATTACTGGAAAGAAGTATGAAACAACTGCTTTTAGACATTGGACAAAAGACAGTGGAAGATTATAATCTCTGAGAAAAAAGAAATGTATGAGGTGACCCCAACAATCATGTGGCTTTCTGCCAAGATATACACTTCCCAGAAATCAATTCAGGAAGGGGAAACCCAAGCAAAACACAATGGTGTTGATGAGCTGAGAAGATAGAGATTGAATTTTAAGAAGGCTGAGGTAGCTGAAAAGTGCAGAGCAGGGTACAGGCATACCTTGATGATATTATGGGTTGCTCCAGATAAAGTGGACATTGCAATAAAATGAGTCACACAAAATTTTTGGTTTCCCAGTGCAGTGCATATAAAAGATATGTCTAGCCTATACTGTAGTCAAGTGTTCAATAATAGCATTATGTCTAAAAAAAGTACATACTTTAATTTTTGAAATATTGCTAAAAAATTCTAGTGATCATCTGAGTCTTCAGCGAGTCATAGTCTTTTTGCTGGTGGAGGGTTTTGCTTCGATGTTGACGGCTGCTGACTAATCAGCGTGGTGGTTGCTAAAGGTCAGAGTGACTGTGACTGTGACAATTTCTTAAGATAAGACAGTAATGAAATTTGCCATATAAATGAACTCTTCCTTTTGTGAAAGATTTCTCTGTAGCATATGATGCTGTTTGATAACATTTTACCCAGAGTAGAACTTCTTTAAAAATTGAAGTCAATCTTCTCAAACTCTGCTGCTACTTTATCAACTAAGTTCATATAATATTCTAAATCCTTTATTGTCATTTTAACAACATCCAACAGCATCTTATCTCAAGTAGATTCCATCTCAAGAAACCACTTTCTTTGCTCTTCCATAAGAAGCAACTTTAGATCTAACAAAACGAAACATAAAAGCTAGTTTCAAATAGATCAAGCTGATGTGTAAATACAGATAGTTCCCAAATTATAATGGTTTCCGACTTAATGATTTTTCAACTTTACAATGGTGCAAAATCATTCTGTTTTTCACTTTCAGTACAGTATTCAATAAATTACATGAGATATTCAATACTTTATTATAAAATAGGTTTTGTGTTACATGATTTTATCCAACTGTAGGCTAATGTAAGTGTTCTGAGCACATTTAAGGTAGGCTTAAGCTATAATGTTCAGTAGGTTAGGTGAATTAAATGCATTTCAACTTATTTTCAATTTACAATGGGTTTATCTAGATATAACCTTATTATAAAGCATCTATAAATATACAGCCATTCAGAAAAAAAAATCAGCATTCATTAAAGCAAACAACAAAATTAAAGGAAAACAATAGAATTTAGACAATTTTTAAAAAGCACAATCACAACGTCTAATATCAAATAAAAATTGTCTAAACATGCAAGAAGCAGGAAAATTTAATCCATGAAAAGGAAGAAGAAGAGATTCTATAGAAACAGACCTAGAAATGACAGAGATGATGGACAGAGAATTTAACACAGTTATTATAATTATTTTCAGGAACTTAAAGGAAAATATGAATATAATAAAGAGAGAAATGGACACTGAAAGAGAATTAAACTGAACTTCTAGAGCTAAAATGTATACTACCTAAAGTGGAAATTTCACTGGATGTGCTTAAAAGATTAGAAACTACAGGAAAAAAACTATACACTGAAAACTACAAAACACTCCTGGGAGAAATTAAAGAAGACCTAAATAAATAGAGAGATATAATATGTTCATGGGTTAGAAAATTCAATATTGATATGATATAAATTCTTTCCAAATTAATCTATTGATTCAGTGACATTTCAATGAAAATACCAGCGCCTTTTTTTTTCCTTAGAAATTTCCAAACTGATTCTGAAATTCATGATGGATTGCAAAAATCTAGAGTAGCTAAAATGAATTTGAAAAGAACAAAGGTGGAAAACAAATATTACCTGATTTCAAAGCTTATTATAGAACCACAGTAATAAAATTGTTTTATCATGGGTAAATGGATCACTGGAACAGAACAGAGAGTTCAGAAATAGATTCACATATGTACAGATAACTGATTTTTTTTATAAAGGCACAAAGACAATTCAGTGTAGAAAGGATAGTCTTTTCAATAAATAATGGGGAAATAAGTGGATATCTATATGCCAACAAACTTTAATTCACACCTTAGACTATATATAAAAATTAACTCAAAATGGATTATAGACATAAATATAAAACCTAAAATCACAAAACTTCTGCAAGAAACTATACAAGAAAATATTTGTGACTGTGGATTAGCAAATATCATTTAGATGTAACACCAAAAGTATATTCCATAAAATTAAAAATTGACAAATTGGATTTCATCAAAATTAAGAACTTCTCTTTGAAAGACACTGTTTGTTAATGAAAAAGTAAGCCACAGATAGGGTGAAATTATTGCAAGTAAAATATATGAAAAAAACATGAATCCAGAGTGTAGAACTCTTGCACTTCAATACAAAGAAAATAAACACCCCAATTAAAAACTGGGCAAAAACATTTGAACAGTCTGTTCAACAAAGAAAATATATGATGAAAAATAAGTATATGAAACAATGCTCAACATCAGTAGTCATTAGGGAAATGCAGATTAAAACCACAATGACATATTGCTACATACCTAATAGAATGGCTAAAAGTAGTCTATGGCCAGACCACCCTGTACGCGCCCAATCTCGTCTGATCTCAGAGACTAAGCAGGGTCGGGCCTGGTTAGTACTTGGATGGGAGAATGGCTAAAAGTAAAAGGACTAAGCGTACCACTTTGGAAAATAGCCTGGAATATTTTTTTTTTCTTTGAGATAAGGTCTCTCTTTGTTTCCTGGACTAGAGTGCGATGGTGTCATCATAGCCCACTGTGACTTCAAACTGCCAGGCTCAAGCGATCCTCCTGCGTCAGCCTCCCAAGTAGCTGGCACTTCAGGTGCACCCCACCATGCCTGGCTATGGAAGTTTTTTAAAAGTTAAGCATACACATACCATATGATCCAACCATTCCACTCATTAGAGTTTACCATGCAAAATGAAAGCGTATGTGTATAAAACACTTGTGCACAAATCTTCATAGCAGCTCTATTTCTAATATTTCTAATAGCTCAAATTTGGAAACAACCCAATATTCTATACAGTGGAACGCTTCCCATCAAGAAAAAGGAATGAACTCTTGATAAATGCAAAAATATGGGTGAATCTCAAAATAATTATGCTAAGTGAAGGACATTGGACCAAATGAGTAAATACTGTACAATTCTATCCCTATAAAAGTCCATAAAATCTAAATCGATATTTAGCTGGAGAAAGCAAATCAGTAGTTGCTTATGAACTGGGAGTGGCAGGGAAAGGGATTTTAAAGGTGCACAGGAATCTTTTATGAGTGATGGATGTATTAACTTTCTTAATTGTGTCAATGGTTTCATGGATATATACATATTTCAGAACTTATCAGATTGTACACTTAAATATGTACAGTTTATTGAACGTTAATTATACCCAGTAAAACTATTAAAAATAAATTAAAAGAAATATTAGTCAAATTTTTTTCCAAATTTAATGAAAACTATTAATATAAACACTCAAATCCAGAATGTTCAATAAACACAAAGTAGAATCACACATAGGAAACCACACCAAGTGTTTTACACACAGAAACATAGCACTCAGATCTCCCTTCAAGGAAGATTTGTTGTCTCAACTTTGGAAGTGCTGTCAGCAAACAGCCTTCAGCTTTGAGCCCTTGGCGAATGGCCTCAGCTGTGCAGAGAGCTGCCTCATCCAAGGTTATGCCCTTCAGCAGGGGGCCCACAACCAGTGATTGATCTGCTAATGCTCCCTGTGGGATTGGCTAGGGCTTTTGGGTCTTTGCCACAGCCTAATGTCTCCCTCTGCCCACTTCCTACTTTACTGCCCTCCTTCTACAGGTTCTGAATCCATAGGCACTCCCTAATAAACAATCTGAACACTAAATTCTGTCTCAGAATCTGCTTCCCAGGGAACACAACTTGATCTGTCAAGACATTTCATAATCAAATGGCTGTAATCCAAAGATAAAGAAAAAATTTCTAAAAGCAAACACTTAAAAGACACTATTACATACATAATTTTTAAGTCAACTTCTCATCAGAAACACTGCAATCCAGAAGAAAATGGAGCTACATCTTTAAAGTAAAAGAAAAAAAATTGTCAAATTTGGATTCTATATGCAGTGAAAATAATCTTCAAAAATAAAGGCAAGGGCCGGGTGTGGTGGCTCACGCGTGTAATCCTAGCTCTCTGGGAGGCCGAGGCGGGCAGATTGTTTGAGCTCAGGAGTTCAAAACCAGCCTGAGCAAGAGCGAGACCCCATCTCTACTAAAATTAGAAAGAAATTAATTGGACAACTAAAAATATATAGAAAAAATTAGCCGGGCATGGTGGCACATGCCTGTAGTCCCAGCTGCTTGGGAGGCTGAGACAGAAGGATTCCTTGAGCCCAGGAGTTTGAGGTTGCTGTGAGCTAGGCTGACGCCACGGCACTCTAGCCTGGGCAACATAGTGAGGCTCTGTCTCAAAAATAAATAAATAAATAAATAAAGGCAAGGTAACAGAAGATGAGATAATTTTCCACCAACAGACCTACGCTATAAGAAATGATAAAGAAATTGCTTTATTTTTTTTTTTATTTTTTAAGACAGAGTCTTGGTCTGTCACCCCGGGATAGAGTGCAGTGGAGTGTTCGTCTTCGTAGCTCACAGCAACCTCAAATTCCTGGACTCAAGAGATCCTCTTGCCTCAGCCTCCCGAGTAGCTGGGACTACAGGCACATACCACCAAGCCAGGCTAATTTTTCTATTTTTAGCAGAGATGGGGTCTCATTCTTACTCAGGCTGGTCTCAAACTCCTGAGCTCAAGCAGTCCTCCTGCCTCGGCCTCCCCAGAGTGCTAGGATTGCAGGCATGAGCCACTGTACCCGGCCAGGAAGTTCTTTAGGTTGAAAGAGAATGATACTACAGGGAAAGGCATGAAGAGTGACGGAAACTATAATGTTAAGATAGATATAAAAGACCTATTTTCTTCTTGTTTTTAATTTCTTTCAATGATAATTGACTATAGCAAAAAATAATAACAATGTATTCTAGGGCTTAAAAATGCGTGTTAAATGTACGACAGTAGCTCAAAGGATAAAAAAGAAGAAATAGAGAGAAAAGTATGACAAGGAATTTTATAATATGTGGTAGACAGCTTGCAAGATGCCCCTCAATCTTCACCTTCTGATATATATGCAATTGTCTTGTACCCTCCCACACTGACTCAGGCGACCTATGTGTCCAGTAGAATACTACAGAAATGATTTTGTGTCACTTTTGAAGTAAGATTATAAAAAGCATTATGATTTCTGGCTTGCTCTTTGAAGTACTTGCTCTCGGGGAAGCCTGTTCCCATATCATGAGGACACTCAATCAGCTGTGTAGCGTAACCCCAGGTTGGGGGGAAGAACTAAGACCTCTCACCAATGATGGCCTCAATCTTGCCAGCCACGTGCATGAGGCACCTCAGAAGCGTTTCCTCCAGGCCCAGGAAAGCCTTCGGATGACTGCAGCCCCAGATGACAGACCCAATGTGGAAATGTTCAGTTTAGCCGCTTGAAAAAATTTCCTGATCCACAGAAACTAAGAGAGATTTTTTAAAATGTCTATTGGCGTTTCAAGCCACTAAGTTTTGATGTAATTGGCTGCACGGCAGTAGATAACTAATACAGATTTGGAACCCAACAATTTATTATAGGGAAGTAACTTTAAATAATATGGGCAGCTAGCTCAGTAATCCTTCTAAGGCTGTTGTCTTTGTGTCTGGCACCAGAACTCGAAGTCTACAGGAAGGCAATAGGGAAAAAAATACTGGCGGAAGTAAGGACTAGTTGGAACCTGTAAGTACAATCTGAATGAACTAGAAGTTATGCCAGTCTCTCTGCACCTCCAAAGTTAATAAAGAGTGATCTACAGGAGAAGCTGGCGCCCTTTGTCAGGGAGCTGAACACATAGCTAACCAAGAGTCAGAGAAGCTGAAGGAGGACCAGGGGTAGAGGAAGTAGAGCAGCTGCCTGCCTGGCTCTTGCCCCAGACCAACAAGGCAAGCCAGCAGACAACATGCACGAGCTGCGGCTACACCTGGTGTCCCTGCATGACCTTCTGAACATGAAAGCAGTATGTCTGCTGCTTAGCTTCTGCCTCCCAAATCTTACTCAGAATATTGTTTATGTTCCACTATAAACAGAAACATAAAAGGAAGGGAATTCTGGAAAACAGGTCAGCCAGCCACATTACAAAACCATTACATATCATACGGAGAAGAATATAATATTATTTAAAAGAAGACTGTGAGAAATTAAAGATGCACATGGCAAGCATTACAGCAAACTTTATAAAAATAAAGAGGAAAGACAGTAGGCTGGTAAAGAATATAAAGTGGAAAACTAAAAAATCCTCAATTCACAAAATGATAGGAAAAGAGGGAAAAAGGAATTTTAAAAAAATAGTATAAATGAAAAACAAGAAGGAAGTTAGCATTTTTTCTATAAAATTTATCTTATCAATAATTATGTTATGTAAATGTTTCAATACATCAAGCAGATAGATTAAAAATAAAAGGTTGGGAAAGGATATAATCTGCAAACACTAAAAATAAGAAAGTGGAAGTAGCTATATTTATGTTAGACAAAGTAAATTTCAGTACAAAAAATACTGCCAGAGGTAAAGAAGTACATTTTGTAATGGCAAAGGGTTAATTCATAAAGATGGCATAAGCATGCCTAGTTGAAGTCTAAAATACTGAATCAAGACTAACCAGCCAGGTGTGGTGGCTCACGCCTGTAATCCCAGTACTTTCAGAGGCTGAGACAGGAGGATCACTTGAGGCCAGAAGTTTGAGGCCAGCCTGGGCAACATAATGAGACCCTATCTGTATCAAAAAAACAAAATTAAAAAAAGAAATATCCAGCAAATTATATTGGCTGGGCATAGTGGCCCACACATGTAGTCCCAGCTGCTTGGGAGGCTGAGGCAGGAGGACTCTTTGAGCCCAGGAGTTTGAGGCTGCAGCAAACTAAGATGATACCACTGCACTATAGTAGCCAGGGTGACAAAACAAGACCCTTTCCAAAAAACAAACAAACAAAAACAGCTAACCAGCACTTATTTATGAGGGTAGAATAAAGATATTTTCAGACATACAAGGACTCAGAAAAATTCAACCTCCTGAGACTTTTCCTGATTTTTCCATCTATTTCCATTTCCACTTGGTTTATTGTCACTTGGTCTCTCTGCTTCTGGCCTTGTCTAAGCCACACCTTTTCGACTCTGCAGCTGGATGATCTTTTTATAAGGCAAATTGCATCATTCACTCCTCTAGTAAAACCCTTCAGGGAATTACTTCTCCACACTCATCTCCAGCTACTCTCATGTCACACCAGCTACCTCTGGCCTCCAGAGAGCCCCTCCTTCTCACCCTTCTCTCTCCGAGCTATAGTCTCTAGAATGCTCCGTGTTCCTTCCTGAGTCTCTCTGCCAGGGATGCTCTTCTCGCGGCTCATTCTTCATCTTCCTTCAGGTCTTAGTCTTGATGTTATTTTCTCAGAAAAGTGTTCCATGGACCTCCACTCCCATTCCTGCTCCTCCATCAGATTAGGTTTGACTCCTCTTTTAGGGACCGTAATAGCACCTGTACTTTTACTTCTAATTATAGTAATTGCATTATACAGCTATAATTAAATATACATTTGTATAATTATTTGTTTAATGTCTTTTTTCCCAATAAAGAGTAAGCTCTATAAACATAGTCCCGCTTTAACTACAGCTCCGTGGGCGAGAATGCTGTGTATCTGTTCCCAATATTTGTTTCTCACTTCTCCAGCAGCAGACTAGATTTCCCTCTCTCTCTTGGCTATGAGGCCAAGTTCTGGCTAACGAGGAGTGAGCAGAAGCAACATGTGCAACTTGTTTAAAGGAAAACAGGTTTTTTTGTTATTATTATTTTATTTATTTTTTTTTAGAGACAGGGTCTCACTCTGTCACCCAGACTGGAGTGCAGTAGAGTAATCATAGCTCACTGGAGCCTGAACCCCTGGGTTCAAGGGATCCTCCTGCCTCAGCCTTCCAAGTAGCTAAAACTACAGGTGCGGACCCCCACACTTGGCTAATGTTTTTGTCATTGGTGTAGAGACGGTGTGTGGCCGTGTTACCCAGGCTGGTCTTAAACTACTGGCCGCAAGAGATCCTCCTGCCTTGACCTCCCAAAGCTCTGGGATTACAGGTGTGAGCCACCATGCCTGGCCCAGGAAACAGGCTTGATTTTCACTTCCCCATCTCCCCTTCCTGCTGGCCAACACTTTCGGGATGGAGGATCAATAAGGCAATAACGAGTATCTCTGCCTCCGAGGGGCTACCTCATACCTGTCCTAGAATGATATCATTGAACTACCACAAAATTCACTACCACACACAAAAAAGAAAAATACTCCAGATTAGATTGCCAGAGCCCTTTTTCCCTCCTAAAAACTACTACCCCCTACCCCACAGAAAGAACTCTAGAATTGCCTCTCATTTCACTTACGGTTCCTTATACTCTTTTCCTTTCACTCATGGGTACTATAAATATTTATTATATTCAATGATCTATTTATATAACCTTTCAATTTTTTATTATCCAGTTATCTGAATGCCCTCTATAAGACCTGCTGTTTTCCATGTTATCAATCTTAAATTATAATGGGGAAAAAGATATAACTGCAAAATACCTTCTTACAAGTTATATTTGGAGTCCTAAATGTGTTCTCATCTCAAGGAGAGATAGGCCATCCATGCTGAAACAAGCAAAATTTTCAGTCTGGAAAGTTCTTACTGTGTCTTGAGTTTCAAGGGGGATTCGCAAGGACAATCTCGCACATAGATGTGGCAGTCAGTTGTGTAAATGCAAATATGTTTGGACAACTGAAGTAGCCTCTTAACTGATCTACCTATTTCCACTATGAAGCCCTCAAATCTGTCTGCCAAAAAGACCTTTCCGAAATAAAAAAAGGTCATGTTACTTCCTTTGCCTAAAATCCTTCATTTGATTTCCACTGCTCTTTGTACAAATACCAAAATCCTGCCTGTGGCCTGCGAGCCCCTTTGGGGTCTTGCATCTCTAACCATCTCATGCTCGCCTCCCCCTTGAATGCCAGTCATATTTGCTTTTTTCCAGTTCCTTCCAAACTACTATCTCCTTTCCCCAAACAGCCTTTACAAAGGTTGTTTCTTTTGCTTGAAATATTCTTCTCTTTGCAGGATTATTTAACTCCTACTCAAATGTCACGTTTTTAGGGAAGCAAGCCTTGCCTGAATCTTCAGACATATTTGCATTCTCCATTATATACATTTATACTATTATACTTTTTCATAGAATTATACAGCTATAATTACCTGTGTAATGTATCTTGTAAGCATATTTGATTCAAGTATGGTCACAAGCCTCATGACAGGAAGGACCATGTCCTATTTTGCTCCCAATGGCTTATGGGGGGATTTAATAAATATTGGCTGAATAAAATGAATGAATGAATGAGATATGATTTGTAAGGTAAGGATAAAAGTACCACTGCCTATCTCTTCCATCAGCCTGTTCTTAGTACCTAGAATTCTCCCCATTGTTTAGTCTAATGAAGCTACATGGATTGGGAAATTTATTAAGGGTTTCTGGAACCGGATTGTTGAGCCTGAAATATATGTTCATCAGGCTCTATTTCCATCTGTAACTACCAACTAGAAACAATGTGAAAGAGCAGTGCCCCATGGAAATTTTAGGCAAACCCCCATTTGTGTTCAGAGTATTCTGGGGTACAAACTCAGGTGTGGAAAAGGGGAGGGAGAAGCTTACAGGAGGAAAGGTAGCGTGGCGTGGTGGTCCGGAGTGCAGCCTCTCCAGGCCAGCTTTTTGGATCTCTGCCCCATATTTATGAGCTGTTACTCATAGGCAGTTTCCTGTTTTCTCTGTGTCTCAGTTTTTTCAGCGGTTACATGGAGCTAAATAGTATGTGCCTCATAGGCTTATGAGGATTCAATCAGTATTATGAAAGTGCTTAGAAGATTGCCTGCCAGAAGGCAAGGGCTACATACGTGTTTATAAAGTAGATAACACGTGTTTCATGGAGAATGCCACTTCCAGAAAAGTAAAAATGTATTACTAGTCACAAGAGTCAAGTACTGTATACATAAATGCAACTTCAGAGGATATAGGTCAGGTCTACCCCCTTCTCATCTTCCTCAACACATTGTTTTGGGTTAGGAAATTGTATCGCTGGGAGTTTCTTGTTATATACAGACGTCTTCCAGGAGCTACAAACAGGGAGATATTTTACCACAGCCCTAGTAAGGCCTAGTGCAAGACCTAGGATGCTTTATTTTAATAAACGGAGGTTGGAGAGCAAATCATCTAATCTAGCAAATATTTCCTGAATGTGGCTGAGGTTGGCTGGCTGTTTCCCATTACCCAAGTTCTTGCCCTCCTGGGCACATTGCTGGCCTGCGCTGCCCAGGCCCCTTGCATCTAGGAAGGGAAAGTGAAGAGCTCTCTGCAGCGCATTGTGAGCACAGGATGGGAGGCACTTTCAGGCCATAGCAGTTAACAGGTGTGCTTGCCACATGCTTACTCCCTTTTGTCCCTTATCTGAGGCTCTGTTGGAGGATGCTTAAGTCCTGGGTATTGCAAAAGCTTTAGAAGGCAGGTCTTGCTAAATGACTGCACAGAATGGAGCTTCCACCTCCCCTAATTCCAATCCAAGTATTCTCTTTCTTATATGAGTTTAAATTGGAGCCCAGGAGTTATTTTAATGGGCTTCATTAAGATGCTCAATAAATGGTATTGTATTTAAAACTAGCTTTGTATTGAAACTATAGATTCATATTAGACTGTTACGTGATCAAGAAATAAACTTTTATTGTGTTAAACCACTAAGATTTGGAGACTTTATTACAGCAGTTAGCCTATCCTGACCCACACACTAAGCTCTACTACCCAAGGACTGGGCCAGGCATTCTGAATAATGTATATAACTCGGTTTCAACTGGGCTTTTCTCATCTATTGTGATCCGGATACACTGCTCAAGTCTGAAGTCCTCCCCCAAGATTACCGAAATGTCTGCAAAGTTATATTCTTACGCTCACATCTGGCACTGATGTCTGGGTTCTGCAGAATGAGAAAAGTATCTTAATATTCATGCCATTTCTCAAGTGCTCTCTATTCCTAGTAGCATCAGCCGAATATGAAGTGCAACCTATACTCAATTTCCACCTCCCTCTTCCTGCAAAATCCCACTCTCACAAGGTGTTTGTTATAGGGTTGACTTTACTGAATGTGAGAGTGTAGTGAGACGACAGTGAAGACATTTATCTTGTACAATCCAAGGAACCTCGAAGAGAACTCTGCAGACTCTTTCAGCTCTACCCCACCTAATGAAACTGCCAGAGATAATCTTCAAACTCACCAGAATCCTATTTTCTTCTCAACCCTCTCCCTCAGACTGCCCCAATGTAAGAACATCAAACTCTTCTCCCCATAGTATGTAATTTAGCAGTTTTAATTTAATCGAATTCACTTCTAAACCCAAACTTGCTTCTAGGCCCATCTTTCCGATGCCAAACCCATTAAAATCATCTTCCGTGCAAGAGGCTCTTTGTATTTCATGGTCCTTTTTGCAGATACACACAAAACAAATACACAACTGTCACCGCAGGAGATTTATAGTCCAGTGGAAAAGACAGGACAAATACATAAATAATTTTGAATCAGAGCAGATTATTACAGCTCCTCAACCAGACCACTTCCTCCGTATCCCACAGGATTCTGGGAGAAAGGAGCAAAGCTGGTACCGTTCCTCTCTACTCCATTCGCTTAAGAAGATCGCTGAGCTTTGGGGGAATTAAAAATCATTTCCCCACACAGAAGGGGAAGGATATTTGGTCTACAGCTTTTTAACATCATGACAGTCATCTCTCTCCCCATAGAGAGAGAATTAAATCCTAACCCTCCACTCTGACCCCTCAAATAGTAAATTGAGGCTGTAAAGACAATTCCAATTCAAGGTTTCTTTTTGTTATGAAAACTTAAATCGGAGCCCTTGAGTATACTTTTGTTGCCGAACGGTATTATGAATGGTTTTATATTTAACACCAACCTTGTTATTGAAGCTATGGATAAATGACTCTCAGCAATAGCAACCTTTGGCACATCAGTTCAGAAATATTACATGTTAAGTAAAGTACAATGTAGAAAACAACTCAACACCTTAAAGAGCTTCTAAAATGGCGTGGTGTCACTGTATTACTAAATCTGGGCCAAAGAGTTTATTGTATCAGATGATATAAATTGGAGTTCAAGTGCAAAAATTATTGTTCAATTACAATCATCCATTACAGGGTTGACATTTGATAGAAAGTGTTAAATCATTTCATTGCTAAGTATCCACTGACAATGCAGATATTATCACAGCAGTATGATCTCGGCATCAAAGGCTTGGATTTGTATTGGAATCTCATGGTTAAACATGTTCTTAATTGATAACATAATAAAGCTCTTCTCACTTAAGATGATATGTTTCTAGGTCTCAAATTCTTGTTTTCTTTTTTGTCCTTTAAGCATTAATAGGTGTAATCTTCATTTTACTGGAGTCATAGAGAAAAGTTAAATCCCATTACTATTTGTTTTTAAAATTAAGCACAGATTCTGAGTTTCCACTCTGAATCACCAACTTTATTCCTTTTATGTGGAAGGTATAAAGGTTAATAACAAACTAAATAGAGTTAAAAATATTTTATCTCCACTTATTTAAGAATGAAAAATGAAAATACTACATAGGTTTTCTAAGCCTAGCACCATTGAACTGATATTTAAAAACAGCTGAAAACAAAAGATCTTAGATAAAGCTCATGTTCTAGAATATTATTGGTTGACTGACTACACTTTTCTATCAGTATATTATATTTCACTGTCCCAGAAACAGCTGCATTTCAATAAACATTTCATGTTAGCCCATTCTGTACAGAGATAGAGTGTTGGACCTGCCAACACATGTATATTTTTCTAGCATCTATAAAATTATTGAAATAAAATCACAGATTTTAGAAACTGCAAGGGACTTTGGACTTTTCAGTTGTAATCTAGACAGCCTACTTGCTATTTGTCACATGGTATCTGAACACCAAGAAAAATTTCAGACTTTGAAAAAGAATAAAATGTAATTTGTAAAAACCAACATTTTAATAAATTGAACAACAGGTAAATCAATAAGGAGCAGCAGAGTAAGCTTATTTTATTATCTCAGTTTTAATTTGCCTTTTAAAAATGATTCGAGAGTTTGGTTTTTGAGAGAGGATCTCACTCTGTCGCTCTGGGTAGAGCGCAGTGGCTCATCACAGCTCACAGCAACCTCATGCTCCTGGGCTCAAGCGATCCTCCTGCCTCAGTCTCCCAGAGTGCTGGGATTACAGGCGTGGGCCACAGCACCTGGCCTGAGTTTTGTTTTTAATTAATGTATTCTTTTTTAATCTCTCTTTGTTTTTCCCCTACTGTTACACACAAACTGGCTGGACTACAAGGAAAACTATGTGGGGCTCTGGGAGAATGGAGAAGGGAACAAAAAAGAATGAACGAGTTCCGGCTGGAGAGAGAGCTTGAGGGGTAAGCAGGTCTAGTGGGTCCCAGTCTTCATGCAGTAAAAGCACTCAAGGAGTTCTTAAAAATGCAGATTCTCAAATCCTGCCCTAGGGATTTATACTCAAGAGTTGTTTCAGTCAATAATCCAGGAACGTATATTAAATTTTTCTGGTAATTCTGATGATCATCTGACCTGTTGCATCCTCATTTTAGTCCAGTTCTTTCGTTTTACAGATATCCAAGTATCCACATCCTATGGATAAGTAGTAATTATTCTAATTAGTAATCAGAACTAAGATTGGAATTCAAGTGTCCCTATCCCATGGATACCCTTATCCATGTTCCTTCAGTGTTACCACATTTGAGGAAGAGAAGAACGAAGGGCCCATGGACTGAACACTGAGTACAGAGGACCTTGCTACATGCTTTTACTTTGAATAGTCCTGGTATCCTATTCTGAAGACTTTGACTCAACAATCCACAGGGATATTTACGATAGTGAAAATTGGAAACAACTTAATTGACCAACCATAGGATATGGAACATATAAATTCTAGAACATAGTTATAGCACAAGAGAAAAATATGTGGTCTTTAAGAATGATGATGCAGATGTATACTTTTGGCATGGAAGTATAGTCTGTATGCTTGCACACAGAAAAAAAATTCTGAAAAATATGCATCAAAATATTGACAGTGGGTTTCTCTGAGTAGTGAGATCATAGGAATTTTTTCAAAAGTTTGCTAATCATATTTCACATATTTTCACAACAATCACATATTGATTGTAATCAACACATATACACAACAGACTCGCATACAAATCCAGAGGTTTTATGGCTTTGGGGGCAATTTGTTACACTTCATCTATTCACTGTTGAACCAAACTTCAATCCAAACAAAAATAAAGATGATGAGAAGATTGCGGGTCTTTTTCTTGATACACTTTTTTGTGGGCTCTTTTTTTGTGTATGTTTTATAAAACTGAAATAAAATTATGCATAATGTGTATATTTGAACTCATTGCATATTTGTTGAAGGTCTGTGTTTATGTAAAGACTTTTCCTAGTACATAAATGTTAGTATCACAATAAATGTTAGTTTTTCTTTCCTTTAGGGATTTGATTGGTGGTTTAGGAGGACGCAGTGGAAAGGGCTACAATAATAAAAATGTATAGCAGTTTTTTATAGGAGCAAAGGAGTGAGATTTGGTAACTGACTCAATATTAGATCTACAGTTCCACCAAAGACCTTGCTTTCTACTGTGTTTATTAATAATTTAGCTGTAGTGGTGCACAAAGGAAGTGGTTTGTATTTACTGAGAAAATATTGAAACCTCTATTGGAGATAAGGTTATACAGTCTAGCAATAAAAATGCATGCATGTGTAACATATTACTATCTTTTCCAGGTTGACTGCAGCTCTAGTAAGCCAAGTAAGGTGGTTATTTCTTCTATGAGACAGGGTTGTGATGGAAAGAACATTTTCTGATTTCATGATTCTCATCTTGTCTCTGCTACAGACTAGTTTTGTGATATTGGGTAACATAAGACATAAAGTTCAGGGTTCAAAACAAATCTGGCACCCTCCATAGAAAGTGCTCCATTTATACATGTGCATATTTATACAATTTTAAGTACATATGTATATATGCAATATTTATCCACAAGCTAAATATACAAAGTTATTATAATATATTCTTAAACTAGGAATTTCAGAGTCTGTGAACTAGATGTCATTTGTTGTAGGCCATCTAAAAATATTACCTTTTATTAAGTCAAATGCCCTGGAATGTTAAAAATTAAACATTAAAAATGTAGGGATGACAACACAAAGTACTTTTTATAATATCTGCTTCTTATTGCCTTAGAATTTTGTGAGGTTTTTTGCTAGTTTTCTAATGGTGAGTACATCATGCTGATGCATAAGGTAAATTGCTAGGCTGGGATGTGAAGTGCTAATGTTGGCTTTATGTTTTGGGAGTATAGTTCCATGCACCCCTAACACACTCGAGTGTATTCCAGACCCATGATCCCAATAGTGATACTAACTAATATTTGTTAAGTGCTTATTGTTTGTCATGCAGTAATGCATGTGTTAAATATTTCACATGCATTAACTCATGTAATCTTAATTGTATTGATGAGAAAATGAGGCACTGAGAGGTTAATTGACTTGCCTAAGTTTACTCAGCTAGAAGAGGCAGAGCCAGGATTCAAATTTAGGGCATCTGACTACAAAGCCACACTCTTAACAATTTCCTGCACAGCCTTCTCTATGGGCTTATTGCCAAGCTCCGTTAGGAGACAGGCCAGGTCTGTTATGCTCACATTTTATTCACAGAGCCTGGTTCTGGGTGTGTGTTCAATTAATATTCCTAAATAGTGAATAAATGATATTGGTATTTCTCAAATCACTTGCAGGTATTTTGCAAATAATTTGTTTCAAATGATAAAGTGTCAACATTTGCAAACTGTCCACTTAAAAACAAAATAGAACAGAATCAAGGTTGATAGAAAGTAGTGTCACACTTTACTCATTTGCCTTCCGGTGTGGTAATAAACAAGCCCAAGTATCTCAGTAGCTTAGCCTGGAAGAGTTTATTTCTCACTTAACACCGAGTCCCCTGCAGACTGAGCAACTCAGCACGTCAGTAGTCCTCCATACAGTGCCTCAGAACACAGGTGCCACCATCCCTATGTAAGTGCTCAGAAAAGAAGCTGCAAGGTCACATGGGGCTCTACATTTCAGCCTGAAGTGTCATGTAATTGACACATCCCTTCCACCTAGAAGGTACTGGCCAGAATTAGTCACATGGCACCCACTGACTACATGGGATCTGAAAAGTCCAGTCTTCCCTGTGCCCAGGAGGAAAGGAGAACAGGATACCGGTGAGCCCTAGGAATGGCTTCCACAGAGAGAAAGGAATGGATATTTAGTAGGTGCTGGGATTGCGCATAACGTTAGAAAGGCCTATTGAAGTTCATCACACACTGATCAGTGTGGCCTTCCGCGTAGGAAAGAAACGAGGGGTGGGAGGCATAATTTAAAATATGCAGGGAGAAGTTGTTACTATATCACCTTTCTGTTCATGAGCTGGAGAATTTGCATACAGTTTTTCACACACACATACAGAATCAAGAAAATTGTCTGGCCATATACAAATAAGACGTTTTAGATGGGGTAAAGAGCCAAATACAAAAAGAAATCTATGAAATATTTTCAGACACACAGGAGAGCACGATTATTACCTTAGGCTAGGAAAACCCATCTTAAGCAAGAGACAGTATAAAACCTATAAAGGAAAAAGACTGATTTTTAACTGCATGAAAATTAAAGCTTCTCTTTGACAGAACACACCAGAAAGTTGCAAGACAATTGATATACCGGGAAAATGTATTTGTAACTTATTCAATAGAAAAAAACATTAGCATCCAAAATACATAAGGAATTCTAAACATCTAAAAAGACCAAAATAATCAATGCATTGGAAATACCAAGTGCCAATGAGCTTATGAAAAGATGTTTTACCTTTGTGATAATCAAGAAAAAGAAAATTAAAACAGAAATAAGATAGATGGCAAAAATCAAAATGATTACTAAGAGTCTAAGAAATGCTGTGCAGAATTATACCTTCCCATATAGTGTTGGTGGAAATGTAGATAGCAATGCCAGAAGGCTATCTTGTTGTTAAAATACACAATTTGCTTCAACCCAGCAATTCCACCTCTAGATTTCTATCTTACAAAAATTTGTAGGTACACAAAAATGTATGGGCAAAATGAAGCATCATTCATAGCAGAAAAAATGAAAACAACCTAAGTGTTCAACAGTAAGTATATTACAGTGCATCTCTGCCATAGACTCTTACAAAAAGCAGTAAAAGAGAATGAGTTGAAGGTAATTAGAAACTCTAGGAAAAAATAAAAACAAAACTCCATAAGAAAAGGTATGATGCTAATATTTTTAAGTGTTGCATGATTTTGAGCAATTGATAGATTGGAAAAGGGAGAATTCACTCTAATAGTCATTGAATATTACCAGTGTTGTAACATTGGAACAATAGAAAAGGAAATACATCACATCATTTATCTTTGCAGTGAATAATATTTACATAGTCATGATAATATAAGTGATGTTTATTACTTTTCCTCTTTTAGAATCAGCCTACAAAACATTAAAAACTTAAAGATTACAAATGATTCAAGATGTTACCAACAAAAATTGTTACCAATCATAACAGTATTACAGTAAAAGTAACACTGCCATAACGTAGTTGGTGGAAGACACTGGTAAGCAAGAGGGCACAAAGTATCAGTGTACTAAGATCCTTATCTTTCAAAGAGGGGAAAATACTGTCAAGGGGACTTTCGCTAGATCTGTAGTGTTTCAATATTTTTTTTTTTTTGAGACAGTCTCATTCTGTCACCCTGGGTAGAGTACAATGGCATCATCATAGCTCACTGTAACCTCCAACTCCTGGGCTCACGCAATCCTCCTGCCTCAGCCACCCAACCAGCTGGGACTGCAGGCATACACCACGACATCCAGCTAATTTTTCTATTTTTAGTAGAGATGGGGTCTCACTCTTGCTCATGCTGGTCTTGAACTTTTGAGCTCAAGCAATCCCCCACCTGAGCCTCCCAGAGTGCTAGGATTAGAGGCATGAGCCACCGGGCCAGGCCACTTCAAATTTTTATAACATGAATGCAGTCATATATTCTTTGCATACTTAATAAATTTAAACTAATTTCTATTTTTTTAAGAAAAAGAAATCAAAGTGTGAGAATGATTTTGCAAATGTCCTCAAAGACCTAGTTAAATATCTTGATTTACCTGTGAATGTATTTTTTATCTAATTATCTGGAAAATTCCCCACTTTATTTTCAACTTTAGGTGTGTACAGTAAAAACATTGTTAAAATACAGCACATTTTTAAAATGTTTCCAAATATATCCATATAAAGAATCCACAGAATCCCTCTTTAATTTCCCTTTTCAGATCAATATGCATTAATGTAACACATTTGAAATTCCTATAATATTTAATATAATAACAAATGAGAAAAACAGGAAATATCACCATAATATGATTTAGAAAGCACTTACTTATCCAATATAATTATCTTTTAAGCCCCAATTATAACATATTATTATCTTTATGAAAAAGCCAACTGTCTTGAATCATAGATAAAAAGTGGTATCATTAACATGGGAGGTTGAGGCAAGAGGACTGCTTAAGCCCAGAAGTTTGAAGTTGCACTGAACTATGGCACAACGATGCCACTGCCCTCCAGCCTGGGCAACAGAGTGAGACCTTGTCTCAAAAAAAAAAAAAAAAAAGGAAAAGCATTAGCATTAAAGAAAGAACATTTGGTCTGATAGTCAATTACCTATTTTTTTTCCAGTTACCTATTTACTATTAAAAACACCTTGGTGTGCCTCCAAGTTCCTATGCTATGTTCCTTCCACTCTCAAATAAAAATGAAGGGGAAAGTTGAGGCATACAAATGTGTTAATAGAGCTTAGTTCTACCCTGACCTATAATTTGTTCCCTCTGTATCTTCCCTGGCGAACAGGGTGGTGCCTGGCATATCCTTACAGAAAGCATCAAGAGCTTCTGCCTCCCAGAATCTGGAGGTTGCTGGAAACCCTGCTGACTTCAAGGGCTGCCCATAACCACTGACAGAGGAAAAGCCAAGGATGGTTACCATCTCCTGTCTACCTCCCAAATCTCTCACCGATACATCTGATTGGCAGAACCCAAAGAGCATCTGAAACCCTGCTGGCAAGGGACTGTGAGAAATATTGTTCCCAGATTTCTAGCCGCTGAAAAATGGGCAATATAATGGTGCGAAAGGTGCTATAGACAATCTCTGACCCATTTGTGCATTAACGAATTAATTAGGGTAGCTCCATTTGACTACAATAGAAGCATTATGCATGTATGGAGAAGACTGATTACTGGTTGGGGAGAGCGGGAAGAGGAGGGAGAGAAAGCTAGACCTAAAGATGGACCAGATTAAATAGATATTTACTAGAAATCTATTATGGTCCTTAAAAAGGAAAGTTACATTACTAAGACAGTCCTTTGGGACAGTGACAGAGTGGACTTTGCATTTGTGTGGTGTAGGAATGGAAAGAAAGGAGGAATATAGAGACTTGAAGTACAGAAACCTTTTAAGAGACAATTTTAAATAACCACCGGTGAGATTATGGAGGCTATGGAGATTAGGGTGAACGTGGTGAGAGTAGAGACCAGGGGGCAATGTGAGAGATGTGGCCCCGGGTCCAGAAAAAGAATCTTGTCCCTAAGAATATTCCAGTGTCCGTCATCACTGGTCACATCGCCTGACTGGCCTGTGGCTCCAAGACCGGTCTCCAGGAGAAGCAGGAGCCGACTAAGAGGACCCTGCCCAATCACACCGCATGGCCTCTCCAGCCAGCCCCATCAACAAAGCCTCCTTTCCTCTCACAGGAGCCAGGTTTGCTTCTGCATTTTTGTCTCCTTTTCCAATCTCTTTGGAGTATTTACACTAAATATGGAAATGAGGTAAGGAAAACCCAGAAATTCCATCATGTTCCCCCTCTCTCCCATTGCCTATAGAAAAACTGGAAACTCCTTTGTCTCAAATCCAGTGTTCTTAAAACTAACTCCATTTTCTGCCCCACCCCCACTGGAACACTGCTTCAGCCAGGCTGATCGTGCCATCTCCCGCAACCATGCATTTATTCATTCACACGCTCTCCAGTCAACAAATGTTTATTGAGTAGCTACTCTGTGCCAGGCCTTGCTGAGGATTTAGAAGTTAAACAACAAGAACAACTATAACAAAAAAATCCCTGCATTATAGAGTATACATTTTAGCAGGGATAGGCAGACAAGTAGTAAAATATAGAGTATGTTAGAAGGTAAGTGCAGGGAAGAAAAATAGTATAATGCTTATCTTCATGGAATTCTCTTTTCTTTTTTTCTTTTCTTCTCTCCCTCGCTCTCTTTCTTTCAACTTTGTGCCTTACCTAAGCCCTTGGGCCCAAAACAACCTGTGTCGTTCAATGCCTCTTAACTGTCTGCCTCACGTCTTTGTGTACTATTCATGCATACAACATTCCCCTCTTCCAAAAAGGATTGTATAGATGTAGTCACAGGGAAACACAGCAGCTTGAGAATTTTTCTTTTAAATGTTCAGTGAGATCATATGACTTCTGTAGCAAGATGATAACGTTTTATAAGAGTCTAATTGATGCATGAAGTAAAACTTGACATCAAAGACATCATGACTAATAAAAGTTGGGGTTAGGAGAGTAAGGGAGAGGTGGGATCAAGGCTGGATTCGGCAGATTTATAAGAGACGAAGAGGTCTTTTTAAATGAAACCATGGGGACAGAAGAGGAAAGTGGATAGAGGGACTTATCTGGAGTAGAATATCTTAAGAGGAAGCTTGTGAGAGAAATACTTAAGAGAAAGAATATGAGGACTTAGAAAGGCAGTAGTTGGAGCAACATCTGAAGGAAAAGAATGTGTTAATACAACTCTATTCATAATAATGTCCTGAGGAGCTGAATATTTATTACCAGAGCAAGGCTAATCAGAGATATCCTTTGGACTAATAATTCTCAAATCTGGTTGATAAGAAAACTCCACTGGTATGTTTTTAAAGAAATAAATTCCTGATTCTACCTCTAGGCCGACTGAGTTGAACTCTTCCGGGGAATACCCAAGGAATTTATATTTTATTTCGTATATATTCTAAGTGCTTCTTTTGATCTGGCAAGTTCGGCAAACATGTCTCAGCAAAGCCTTTGGCAGTGGGTAACAGATTTTACTGTCTATAATACTTCTGGTAGTCACCAGCTTTGAACACAACCGTAAGTAACAATCGTCTGGGTCTGGGATAATGCTGGCAAATCTGGTGTGTCAAGTCTCTGTCAGTTTATGTAGTTGACTCTTGAACAACATGGGGTTGAACTGTCTGGGTCCACGTATACACGGATTTTGTTTAACCAAATGCAGATGGAAAATATAGTATTTCTAGGAGGTGAAACCCGAATACATGGAGGGCTAGCTGACTTTTCCTGTACTCGAATTCTGCAGAGCCAAGTGCAGGACGTCAGTATGCACAGATTTTGGCATGGGGGTGGGTGTGTTCTGGAGCCAATCCCCTGCATACACGGAAGGACAGCTATATTTGAAAGTTGTGGTTGATGCTGTTGGTTGACTGACCCAAGAGTCATTCCAAACTCCCTTGCCATTTTTCACTATAGAGTCTGGAATAGCTTGATACTCACTTTCCCAGAAGCCCTTGCTGCTAGGCATGTCCCTGCAACACATATTGCTCAACTAGAGGTAAATTGAGTTTTCCTGGGAGCTTCTGGGAATGCTTTTGTTTTCTTGGTGTAAAAGACAGACATGACTGATACCTACCTATGCTTCCTTCCTGCGTTGCGGATGCCTCAGTCACCACAGCAGCCACCCCGGGATTGAAGGCAACACACACACAGGGAGTCAAGATAGATGTTCACCCTAATATTGTGGATACAGATTCCTTGGAGAAGAAGAAAAGGAGGAGGAGGAGGGAGAGGAGGAGCAACAACAAAACAACACTATGTTTTAAAGTCATTTTAAAAGTTGGTTTTCTGTCACTTACAACCAAAAATACCCCTAACTGAATCAAAGGAAAGGTCGGGTAAGCCCATCTTTAGAAATATACATGCAATAAAGAATTGGCTCAGTTTCCCATTAGGGGATGGATCAGAACAAGAGTGCAAGGATATTTAACCCTAGAATCTAAATCTGAGGGGAGAGTTCTAGAAAGGGAATGGAACAAAGTTGATACTTTAAGCCTCTGCTATCCTAATAACAGGGTAGTTGCCTAGAATAAGGCAAAATTAATCTGCATACCTTAACAGAGTATATTTTATAACTTCATGTTCCCTCAACAAATGCAAAATTGGCACAAACCAGCGATAGTTTTGAAGGAGGCCTCAGCTATCAGGGCATCTGTTGGAGGTCTCATGGTAGTAAAAGTAAAGCATCTGGCCAGGCGGGTGGCTCATGCCTGTAATCCCAGCACTTTGGAAGGCCAAGGCAGGAGGGTCGTTTGAGCCTGCAGAGAGATATGACTGCACTTCTGTACCCCAGCCTGGGTGACAGTGAGACCTTGGCTCTAAAAAAAAAAAAAAAGCAAAGCATCTGATGAAATAGTGACTTTTTTTCCCCCTACAATTAATTTCATCTCTCATAGGGAAGAGGAAACAACCAGAATAACTGCTACTTTGAATTTATTTCTAACCATAAAGGGAGAAACTCGTTGTGAAATGGATATGGGATCTGAGGAGAAAATGCTCAGGTCACCTTAGATTTTGTGATATTCAATGAGTTCAAATGTGCTTCTAGACACCAGGAAATTAGATTTTAGGAAGTTGAAGGGAAAGGTACATCAGACACAAAGTCCTAAGATTCTATAGGAAAGATTATTTCAAAAGCATTTAAAAAAATGAAATTTTCAACTTCACCAATATTTATTGATCACTAGCAAGATGGAACAATTTGTAAGAGCGGCTGTAATTCTTACTTTCAAGGAATTTATAGTCTGTGGAGGGATGAAAATGAGACACAAGCACTCAGATACCCATCTACTATTTATTGAACATCTACTGTGAAAAACAATATTATTAATAATTTATGGAACATATATAATATTTACAAATACTCTGCAAGGTAGATATTATCCTCAGTTAACAAGCAAACAGACTGTTTAGACTGGTTAAGTAAATTGCTCAAAGATTCGCAGCTCCTGAGGAAGTCAGAACTGCAGCCACTCCTCCTGTGTTTATTGAATGAGCTCCATCCCAGGGGCCTGAGGAGGCAAAAGGAAGCTTTTCTCTGTTCTGTTTCTCCTGTGCACATTCAAGAGCACCAAGAGTTCACGTGTATGTATCTGGCCCCCAAAACTGGCAACTATATTATATATATATATTAGCAGCTGACTACAAAGGAATAAAATTAGTTTCATCTTTAAAATTGGGAATATCTGCTAAACTTCTGGTAGGAGAATAAATTCTTTAAATGAAAGACCATTATCAATCCTCCTATAGTTAAAATCTCCTGAACTGTCAAGAACTTTGATAAATCATCACTTAAAATACAGCCACTTAATGACAGAATATGTAAAAAAGACTTATCTTACCATTCTAAGAGAAGTCCTATATTTTAAAAAAAGACCAACTCTTTAAAGTTGAAAATAACTTAGCTGTGTAATGTATTTAGAAGCCTAAAATGTTAAACGATAGATAAAATTATAACCTAAGAGTTTTTCTTTAAACATTTAATAAGTTATATATTAAGATAGTTGACTAAATAAACTGATTATATACTAATTAATTTTGGCATATATATATATTAAATTTCAGTGAAACAAGTTAAACATCCACTTTCTTCTCTATACTAGTTAATCCTTGACTAAATTATTAGAAAATTAAATTTACATTCTACATTTATTTATGTAAGTTCAACTTACACATTTTAGTTAAAAATAATAAAACCAGTGAGGTCCCCAGATGGGAGTGGTCTAGGAATTAAATCTTCAGAAGTTCACTGCCTCTGTGCTCAAGGTAGCAGCAGCAAGAGGTCATTTCAGCCGAAGAACTTCATTGCATTTAAAGTGCCACATAACTAACCACACCCTATTTCCTGTATATTCCTGGGAGGGGAAAGTACCCAATAAACTGAACATGAAGATTACTTTATAACAACTTTTAGTGTACACAACACCAGCTTTCCTGGAAGTTGAGAGGAAAGTTGTCCATGCTTTTCTTTCAGTGGTAAATAATGTTGATATTTGGTTCATTCACATCTCTCCATACGCGGGGAAATTAGAGAAACTCAAACGCACATCTGGCCAGGCAGGAGGATTGCTTGACATCAGGAGTTTGAGATCAGCCTGAGCAAGAGAGAGACTCACATTTCTACTAAAAAATAGAAAAAAAAATATTAGCCGGACAACTAAAAATAGAAAAAATTAGCAGGGCGGTACATGCCTGTAGTCCCAGCTACTCAGGAGGCTGAGGCAGGAGGACCACTTGAGCCCAGGAGTTTGAGGTTGCTGTGAGCTAGGCTGACGCCACAACACTCTAGCCTGGGCAACAGATCTGTCTCAAAATAAAAACAAAATCAAACAAAAAACCGCACATTTAATCAGTTCTTTGCTTTGTACAGAGACACTCATATATAGAATTCTTCAAAATTCTATTGTTACCTACAGGGCCACCTTGTTGTTAGGGTGGGCATGGGGGGTTGCAATCTAGCCTACTCCCTCTGGCCAAGCCCTGCACGCTGGTGCAGCAGCGCTGGGTACAAGAGGAGGAAGGTCCGCCTTGTTCAACTCTATGCACACAGAGTGGGCACAAAGGACCTGGCTGTGCTGGCTGAGGCCCTCTATGAGGCTCTGGTGAGTGAGAAGGACAAAGGAGGTAGGACAGAAAAAGACTTTCTTATAGAGGGATGGGAATGAATGTATAAACGCATTCATTTATACATGGCCCTTGTGTGCTCTGTACATTCTTGAAATCATAGCTCTGAGACTACAGAGTGCAGGGCCACAGCACTTGTGCTTTGCTGGAGGGAGAGGGATGGAGTGCGACCAGCTATGCCTGTACATAGATGTGCACTTCTCAGCCAGAGGGCATTTATATGATCCTGCTGGCTCTACAAGTCTATAACCTTATTTCCCTACCCAAAATCTGCTGCACAGTGAATACTGGACTACCCTGATCAATACTATTTTATGGTGCTGATGGGAAAAATATTTAAAAATTTGCTGTCTTCCCACCTCCTTATAATCTTTTTTCCCCTTGACCTTAATTACTCCCTGACCTAGAATCCCAGGATGTGAGAAAGTGAAGGATCCTTTGAGATCAAACCCATAAGCCTCTTGCTTTCTGCATGATAGAACTGAGGCCACTTTGTGCTTTCTGCCCCATTTAATTCTTCTGATATCTGTTCACATTTTGCATCATTCACAAATTGTGGAAAATATGAGCTAGGAAACTTTCCTTACTGAAAATCTTGCTCTGCATGGCCCTCAACCAAAACTAAAAGAGTGTGAGAAGAAAGAAAATGGGAAAACTACATGCTTTGAGAACTTAAAGCACTGTTGATAGTCATTATATTATTTGTATGCCATTAAACCTTTTATTTCATTAGTTAAAAATTTCTTGAGAGTGGGAGCTATCTTTTTTAAATTATCTTTTAATGCATAAGGAATCTAGCACAGTATCATGAATTCCCAGGAGTTTAATAAATATCATTTGTTGATGAGCTGGTCTATCCCCTGGCCTACCAGCAGTATCCCACATAATCATCGCAGACAGATGAGAATCCATCCTTGCTTTTAAAGATCTCCAGGGAGTGAGAATCTAAACCTTCTTCCATAACTCATTTCAGTGTCTAATAAGCCTTAATGTCTGCTGGAAGATTCTCCCCAAAAGGCGGCATTTAGGAATGCTGCACAGTGAATACTGGACTCCCCTCAAAGGCACTGGACCCAGGCACTTGAATTACTAGGAACTGCCTGGAGTGGGGGAAATAAGATGGGGAGCCTACGTGAGAACTGGTGAGGAAGGCAGTCATATGAGGAAGAAAAAAGGCAGAGAATAGGTTTCCTTCCTGCTCAAAGGAAGTGGCACTATCCACCCTTGTCAGCATAACTGTCCAGTGTTAATGGGATTTGAGATGGGTGACAGCGAGGAAGTTGTAGAGTTGGGGAGAGCTCTATGGTGGTGGAAGGCAAGTCAGCCATTGGCTACTCAGCTTTTTTATACCCCTCCCTGGAGCGGCCTCTTTATGAGGATAAAATTGGTGTTACTATTCTTTATGACTATTCCATGAACATCAGTGTTAGCTCCCATTAATAAAAAAGGAATCTGCCTACCCTACCCGTGCAACAAGTGATGTGAATATTTCCTCTGCAGTGGAGTGTGTATGTGTGCATGCTTGAGAGCGTATGTGTGAAGAAGCTGGGGGCGGGGTGCAGAGCTAGTGACAGGAGGTGACTGAAGGAAGAGTTAGTAGGAGTTAGTAGGAAACTAGCAACCTCTCAGGCCAAAGCAGACTCAAACAAGGGATCCAGATTAGGGCTGAAAATCAGAGCTGGTGCCCAAATCAGAGGAACTACAAATTCAGTGAAAGCCTAGGAGAGGAAGGGGGGAGGCAGAGCTGGAGGGAGAATAGTACTGAAGTTAAAAAGCCCAGGTCAGAAAAAGTAGGGCTGTTAAACTATATGCACTGCAAGGGGTGAAACAGAGTTTTACCTCCAGGAAAATGGGTTGGCAGGATCCAGTTCAGAAGTAGGTTTCAGTCCTCTGGTTAGGATACAAATCAGGACTTCCAGCCACCCTGTGCCCATGTCCTGGACTGTAGGAAGAGCACCAGGAACGCTGTGATGGGGGACCCACGCAGAAGGAAGGCAGGGAGGTGGCCTGGCCTCCTCCTGGGGACTTAGGACAAAATGTAACTGGATGGAGGAAATGCCATGGGATAGATCTGAGGAAGTATTCAGGCTGGGGGCAACCAAGACAAGTTTCAAATTCTGTCTAGCCCTGATTGTCTGGAGGAGAAAACATGGCCTGCAGCTAGCTGGAAGCTTGCTTGGAGGTAGCTGAGAGCAGGGGAGGTTGGGGCACAGGAGGCTAGTAGAGGGGATTGGTATCCCAGTGATGATCAAGTAATTAGTCACTTAAGAGAATTGCGGTCAATTTGGGGGAAAAACATCGTGGTCCACCATGCCTTAGTGCATCTTTCTTAGGGTCCCCAAAAACAGAGATGGCATTTGATTGGAGAACAGCGGGAAGCAGTGGGTTTAAAAACTAGGATAACACAAGAAGCCCTAGTGGTGTGAAAAGCTTGGAGAGGAACTGTGGGTGGAAGGGAGTGAGTCATAAATAGTGGTTTGTGAGCCTGCTAAGGACCGTCGACCTCTTGAAATAGAACAAAAGCTCCATACACTGTTCCATCCCTTATTCCATATTAGCACTCACGAGTCATTTTCTATAGCTCTGCAGGAATCTGATATTATTTTTATCAAACTGTAAATGATTTATTTTATGAATGCTGAATCACAAAACTATGGTTGAAGAAAACAGTCTCCACATGAAAGAAACAAAGCCCTAACCTGCTCCTTACACTCTTATTTTCCTCCCTCGTATGTGCATGTTGATTGTGATCTATTCCAGATATCAGCATTTTCTTTAATGTACAGGTTTGTTTTTTTTTTTTTTGAGACAGAATCTCACTCTGTTGCCCTGGCTAGAGTGAATGCTGTGGCGTCAGCCTAGCTCACACCAACCTCAGACTCCTGGGCTCAAGCAATCCTACTGCCTCAGCCTCCCAAGCAGCTGGGACTACAGGCATGTGCCACCATGCCCGGCTAATTTTTTCTATATATTTTTTAGCTGTCCAAT
>CAUYSK010063193.1:0-14741 GCA_963575035.1 Avahi laniger | reverse complement strand
TCAAGCGATCCTCCTGCCTCAGCCCCCCGAGTAGCTGGGACTACAGGCATGTGCCACCATGCTTGGCTAATTTTTTCTATATATTTTTAGTTGTCCAGTTAATTTCTTTCTATTTTTAGTAGAGACAGGGTCTCCCTCTTGCTCAGGCTGGTCTCGAACTCCTGAGCTCAAACAATCCGCCCGCCTCGGCCTCCCAGAGTGCTAGGATTACAGGTGTGAGCCACCGCGCCCGGCCCAGACATTGTTTTAAACATGTTACATAATAATAGCTAACGTGTATTCAGCGCCAGACGCCATGCTACAAATGTTAATTTGATCCAAATAAGAAAGCCAAGAGGGAGCTACAAATATTACTACCAACTTTACAGATGAGAAAATTAAACCATAAAGGTGTTTAAGCACTCGCCGTGGTTACAGAGCTAGGTAGTAGCAGAGCCACATTTGATTCCAAGCCGCCTGGTCCTGGAGGTTGTGCTTGTAACCACGGCTGCATTCTGACCCCTGTAAGATGCTCCTGTCATTCCCCTGCTCAAAAGCCATTCGTGGCCTCCGCACTGCAGGGCAGCGTAATGCTGTGTCTCAGTCATCTCTGTATCTTCAAGCCTAACACATCACTAACTAAATAACAAATCAGCAGAACTGAAACGAATTCAATGTCTGCCATCTCTGAACTCAGCCTGGCGTATCAGCCTCCCTGTGCACCACTTCCTCTTAAGGACCTTTGGTTTCCGCCATACCAGGCTACCTTTCCCTCAGCGTGCTGGGCTGCGTGCTCCCTCAGCATACCCCATGCCCTTCCTCAGCATAAAATGTCCCCTGGCTTATCCTAATATCTGCCTGTTGAAATAATAATTCCTCCTTCAAAACCCAATAAAAATGTTACTCCTCCATGAAGCAGTCCCCAACCCTCCCAGCCAGTGTTAATTGTCCTGTTACACTTCACTTTCATTTAAACAGCGTCTCTTCTGGGGAGATGGCTTGAACAAGACACACAGGTTTCCTGGTCTCATGAGCTGTATTTCCTAGCATGATAAAATGCACTAAACAAGCCGACAACTAATTCAGGAAGATAATTTCAGATGCTGAAAACTGCTATAAAAAGCCAAAGTGAAACAGAACAGGGTGATACGATTTAGAGTGTCTGGGAGAAGGACTTTGGATGGGACAGCTTGCATGTCACTTCTGAGGTGGGAGAATTTGAGCTAAGATCTGAATGATGAGGAGGAACCAGTCACGTGAAAGGGAGAGACTCACACAGGAAGAGGGAACTGCATGTGCAAAAACAGGGCCATGCCCAGCGTGATTAAGGAGTCAAAAGCACGTCACTGACGGCGGCTCTATAAGCAAGAAGAGCTGGAGATAAAAAGGAAGGCCAGAGAATGTTAACAGAGAGATCAGACTTTGGAGGAACTTGAGGCCAAAGTAAGGTACTTAGATGTCATTCTAAGTGCAAGAAAAGTCATTGGAATGTGTCATCAGCTATGTTTTTAAAATTCCATTCTATAAAACCACACAGAGATACCACCTCAGACCCCAGAAAATGACAAGTCTTGGTGAGGATATGGAGAAATTGGAATCTTTGTGCGTTGTTAGTAAGACTTTAAAATGGTACTGCCACTATGGAAAACAGTGTGGAGTTGCCTCAAAAAACTAAAAATAGAACTATTATATGATCCAGCAATCCCACTTCTGGGTATGTATCCAAAAGATTTGAAAACAAGATCCAGAAGAGATATTTGCACACCCATGTTCATTGCAGCATCATTAATAGCCAAGAGGTGGAAGCAATCCAAACATCTATTGATGGATAAATGGATAAAGAAAATGTAGTATATACAATGAAATATATTATTCAGCCTGTAAAAAAAGGAAATCTCATCATATACTACAACATGATTGAACTTTGAGGATACTATGCTAAGTGACATGAACCATTCACAAAAGGACAAATACTGCATGATTCCACTCACATGAGGTATCTAAAGTAGTCAAACTCTTATAAACAGAAAGTCGAATGTTGGTTGCCAGAGACTGGGGAAAGAAGGAAAAGAGAAGTTGTTGATCAATGGGTATAGGGTTTCAGTTTTGCAAGATGAACAAGTTCTAGAGATCTATTGCACAACAATGTGCATACAGATAACACTACTATACTATACATTTTAAAATGATTAAGATGGTAAATTTTATGTTATATTATTTTGTTCAGGGGTGTGGGGTGGGGGGTGGGGGGTAGGTTGAGAGGAAATGGCAAGAGGGAAGTGAGAGACCACAATTAAAAAGCAACAAGAAATGAGGGTGGCTTGGACTAGATAGCTGGATAGATGGAGAGGAAGGCATGAATTTGGAGTTCATATTAAAGTTAACGGGATTCGCTGACAAATTGGAGTTGGGATTAAAAAAGGGAAGAATTAAGAATGGCTTCTAGATATTTTTTGTGGACTATATTAACATTTACTTAGAAAGGAAACACTAGGGACAAGACAAGTTTGGCCAGGGGGTTGCAACCAAGGATTCAGGTTTGAACTTATTTAAGTTGGGATGGCTATTAGACTTCCAAGCGGAGAAGTCTAGGAGGCAGAGGGACTTGAAGCTTAGGGGGGGAATTTCTGGCCGAAAGATGTAAATTTGATATTTAAAGCTATGGGACTGGAGGAGATCTAGAAAGAGAAAGAGAAAGGAAGAGGACTTGTAATCAAGCCCTGGAGAGCCTCAACTTGTAGAGCTTGGGTGGAGTGAGGAGTTGGCAGAGGAGACCGAGAAGGAGCTGAGGAGGAGGAGGAGGGCCAGGAGCATACAACGTGATCAGTACCCAGAGAAGAAATAATTGGCGTTGTGGCGTGTATTTGTTAACATAAATATGATGATGATGACAAGAATACCTAACATTTGTTAAGTGTTTTCTATGTGCCAGGCCACTGTACTAACCACTTTTATATTTATCTGATTTAATTCTGTAAGATGTGAATCCATGATTATTCCCACTTTTCAGCTGAAAACCAACAAAAGCTGAGGCTTGTAGAAATTATCTCTTCTGAACTCACACAGCTAACAAAGGTCAAGCCAGCATCTGGACCTAGGTCTATTGCCTACAGTATCCCACATTTAACTGCTATTATCTTGCCTCTTTATTCTTCCTCCCACTAGAAAATACATTTTTTAAAGAGATATTTTATTCATTTTTATATCCTCTAGAATTTATTGAATCCTGATTATTTTTCCCTTAATGTTTATTTTGTAGACTCATTTGCAGGAGGAACAATGTCAGGCAGAGGGAAGAAATTGAAGAAGTATCTTTAATGAATTTATAGATATTAACATAATTTACTTACTTGTTTTTGCTCTTTTAGTAGCAATACTCTGAATCTCTACATATGTTACTTATTTTGTATCATCTCATTTCTTGTGGTGGATACCCAAGGCCATTCGTCTATGGAATGAAAGGGTATGAGCAGTTTCATAACTTTGTTAAGATAGTCAGGTTCCTGGGCGCCCTGACTCCAAGGTCACGGGTTTTGTCAGAGGCAAAGCTAAAAGGAAATGATGAAACAAAAGGATTTTTACAGACATTAAATCTGTTAATCTGGCCTTATTACCCCAAGTACAACAGGGCTAAGCAGAGAGTGATAAACTATCCAACTTAACGTGTGAGGTTGGGGCTCAAGCCATGAATGTTATTATACATGGAAAATCTACACTTGACATTTGTCCCCTATACCTTTAGGCTGTAGGATTACTGCAATTTAATAGGAGAAAGGGTGGTGAAAATGTTACCAACTTCCAGGGGGCAATGGAGAAAGAAAACTCTGCTCTAGGAAAGATTACTTTCTCCAAAGAAGTGAGGGGGCATAAGGCATGGAATTCTCTGACCTGAGATACCTGCACAGTCAGGTCTGAACCGCTCATGCTTTGGGACAGGCAAGTGGCTGGTTCGGTATGACAGCTGCACCTCTGGAGAAAGGGGCACTCTCGGCAGGAGGAAGGATGCAGCAGGGAAAGATCACAGACAGTACACACACCTTCCCATGTCGTGTGGCGGCTTTCCCACCATGTTTTATTTATTAAGTAAATAAAACGCCTGACCAAAACAACTAAGTAAAATGACTGCCCATAATAGCTCATAGATTTCCACTTGGAAAAAGGAAAAGTCATAATATAGCTTGTTTAGAATGAGAGTTAATGAAGAAAAAATAGTAAGCTTTGTGGCCAGAGAACCAGGTACCCCCAGTGATATAAGCAGGAGAGAAGAGCTTCAAATGTTTCTGATTATGTGTCCCCACAAAGCTCCTAAGGGTACTGGGAATAATTTATATTAAATAGAGGAGATTTCAAAATAAAAATTCATATTAGGTCAAATATAGGTCATGATTTTAAAAGTCTACTGGAATTGAGAGATATATTTAAAATAAAGATATTATAATTGAGTCTTGACAATGCAGAATGAGCTTAAAAATTTCTATAAAATAATTATCAGGAAGTTCTAGACATGGAAATATTGGTCACAGTAAAGACAGAAGGTGACTGTTAAGCCACCCAGTGTGATGGTGCGATTCATCCTTGCTACATTCTTAGAGTTAAACTGCCTTATCCCCAACCTCCAACTGCCAATCACAGTAAAATTGCCAACGGTCCATCTGTTTCCTCTTATTCCTCCCATACTATGGGCCTAGAGATTTCTTCTTGCTTCTAAGCACCTCAGGGATGCAGCAGTTTCCTGGCACAGTCCTATTTCAGTACGCTGAGTGTGGCAGAGAGGCACTCCTAGCTGAGCAATTGCTGGCCTTTGAGAGCTGTGCCCAAAGCACAGCGGGCTGGACGAAGTCCCTGCTCGCAGAGTAGACAAAGGTGCTAAGGCAGCAGTGTCCTCCGAAGTAGCGAATCTAAAACAGGGAACACTGACACAAAGAAACAGAGGTACCTGTTGGCACATGGCTGAGATGTCCAAACAATTTCACTGAAGGAGTAATAAGCATTTCAGTTAAGACAGATGCTAAAGGCAATGTATATTAATGCATATCCTATAACTTGGCCTAGTGGATAAAGGAAGTACATTTCCCCTCAGCATTTATTTGGTGGTAATTATTTGCTAGTTTGCCCAACTGGCAGGACACATGAGATCATTTCCTCTTTTCCAGTTCTTTCATGGAAAGTCCTCAAGAGAGTTAACTTAAAATTTAATGTTCTTTTACCTTCTTCTCCTTTCTGCTCCTCCGTTCTTGATTTCCAATGACCTTTACATCTCTCTGTGCCCATGTGTGCTCATCGATTAGTTCCCAATTATTAGACAGTATGTGCAGTGTTTGTTTTTCCATTCCTGAGATACTTCCTTGTCTCAGGCGATGGGCACACTAAAAGCCCGGACTTAAGCATATAAAAGGTATCCATGCAACAAAAACATTTGTACCCACTTAGTATTTCAAAATTAAAAAAAGAAAAAATTTAATGTTATTTTAAACTATGCAAGATACACGAAGTTAACTGGTTAACAGGTAAATTTTCCATTTGTCCTTTTGTCATTGTATCATGGACATAGGAAACAAAGGAATGAATTATGTGTGCTTCAGTCAGGAGAAGCACTCCCATGAACTAGAAAGTCCCTACCTTCTTCCTGGTTTCAGGAATCTGGTACCTAGGGAGTGAGTGATAAAAACATCAATGTAAAGTTTCTGCATGCAGCTAGAAGCAAAACTGATTTCATAATTGTTCTAGACCTTCACTGTTTATGTGGCATCCTTTTCCTTTCCTTGTCTCTTTTTAAATGTACACATTATGGATCTCTATCGTGACTTAGCTCTTAGCACCTCACAAAAGTCTGGTTCTCTCAGTCCCATGGGCATCTGCAGCTTTCTTAGATCTTTGCTGGGAAAAGGCTTTTAGGGTGAATGTTTATACTGTGCTTAAGAAAGAATTCTGTCTGCTCTGATGAGCAAGAAAGACAGTTAAAGACCAAAACAAAAAGCAAGCCAAACAAAGCAGTCAATAATCTTCCTAAAAACCCCACACACGTGTGAGCCCTTAAATGCAGATGAACCTAAAACTTGATATAATCCTGGACTTTGAGGTTTTATATGCAACACATTTCCTTTTTTTAAAACTCAAGGAAGTTGGGGTTGGGTTTCTGACACCACCAAGAGTTCAGATTAATATAGACACCAAGTTATTAGCAGCAATTATCTTCAGGTGGTGAGATTACAGGTGATTGTTTATGTCCCCTTTCTGCTCACGTTAAGTTTTGTTTGTTTTTTAGTATTGACAAGAAATATGCTAATTTTTCAATAAAAGAAGAATTGAAGCATTATTTTAACGTGTGGAGGAGAGAAAGAGAACTTCACTCTGGAGAACTGACAGATGTTCAATCAATCTAAGAAAGGGCTCTGGACCCTTCTTGGCAATCTCCACTCCCTACTCCACTTTCAGGGTTCTTTGGTATCGCCCTTCACTCATGTTACTTGCATAATCCACTTTTTAAAAAATCCAGGGATAGAGGAATGGCATTAATGATTTCCAAAAATCTCTGCCAAGTCTGTGATTTTCAGAATGACTGCTATTCCTGCTTGGGTCATAATTTAACTCTAATTAGCTAATGTCAGTGTTGTAATTTTCTTTGCAAGAGAAAAGCATGGAACATGAGAAATTCTTTCTTCTTTCTGGTAAACACTTTCATATTTACATAAAGAAAAAAGAGAAAGACCCTCTTGATAGGACTTCGGATGCTGATAGCTGGAAACTCCATCATTGCTAGTTTGAACCTGGTGAGCACGTTCCACTTGTAAAAAACGAAAAGGGCTTAATTTGCTGCTAAAGAGAGTTGTTCACCTAAAAGAAAAACTCTAGCTTCTCAATCAAGGAAGTGATGCTATTAACCAAGAGGAGTTGTGAAACGCATCTTGGAACTGACTCATCTGAGGCTCCCTGTGATAGGCTCTGGGTCACTCTAGAAATTCCGCTATCAATTTGTCTGGACCTGTGACCACCTCAAGGTTCTTCTTGTCTGTGACCAGTAAGAGCACAAAGCACATCAGTGTTCATGATTGTAAGCAAAACAAACTGCCTCTGGACAGTTTAAGCAAAAGATCAATTTATTTAAAGCCTAATAGAACCTCCAGGAAAGCCAGAGAATTAGGCTTGAAAGTCACCTAGGTAGAAATTCCCTCAGGGTTATGCCACAGAAATGATTAGGAGAAGACATCACCGCCTCTTTCACTGTCGCTGGTCCCAGATCCTGCATTCTGTACCTACCATCGCCCAATACTACCGCTTGGACGGAAGGGAGGAAGGAAGGGAGGGAGGAAGGGAGGGAGGAAGGAAGGGAGGAAGGAAAGGAGGAAGGAGGGAGGGAGGGAGAGAGACAAAGAAGGAAACAGGAAAGGAGGGAGGGAGGGACGAAAGAAACAGAGAGCCTAACTAGAGCCCCAAGCCCGCAACACACCAAGTCCACCCCAACCAAGATGAGCAGTTCCCACCTCGTCAGCACTTCTTAGCTTCCAGCCGGGACCTTCCAGCAAGGAGTCACACAGTGATCACTGGCTTCACCTCTTTGGGCTGAAGCCCAACTGCCATATCTTCTTTGAAAGCAAAGAAGCTATTCTAATAAAGACCAAGGAGATGAGCAGAAATTGTTTCTGCTCAAGAATGTGGGCTCTGTTGTCAGATCTTCTAAGAGAACCTGACACTCTAGACTTTCATGTAAATTTGCAACTTACTCTAATTCTGCATGTTGGCCTTCAGCTTGTAACCCGTAAATGAACTGGACTCAGTCCAAGAAGAGGCCTTCAAAAGCTGCATTCTGCCCCATCTGCTCTCACTGTCTCATTTAATAACACCCGACTACTCACAAATCCCTCCTGGTGTTGTCTACCTCACTTGGCCAAGGAAACCCAGCTACGCTCCCAGGTACATTGAAAGATTGCTTCCTACCCCTCTTGCCTACTTCTGTTCCCTAGTACTGTACAGAAAATGGTAAAGTCTTTCTTGTGTGCTTTCACGAAGCTTGCCATCATTTCTTTGCTTTCCAGCCAGGGAGTTGCTAGAAACAATTAATGAAAATGACACAGTGTTGCAGGCTGTTATGAGCTGAAATGTGTTCCCCTAACTCCTAGCACTTGAAAATGTGACCATATTTGGAGACAGGACCTTTAAAAAGGTGATCAAGTTAAAATGAGGCTGTTAGGGTGGACTCTGACCCAATTTGACTGCTGCCCTTATAAAAAGAGGAAGTTTGGAATGTGAGGGTGATCTGGCTACGACATCTGTGACCCCATTGATCGCCAGGGTTGATTTGGCTGATCTGGCTGACTAGACAGGTGTCCCCTTCCTCCCTCACCGCTCCATGTACATCCTCCCCAAAGCTGCACGCTCGGTGGAAGAGGACGACCTTCCCCGATAGAGGAGGACTGTTCTTCGGTCAAGGGTATAGGAGTAGCTGCACTCCCCTGCTAGAACCTCCAAACAAGCTCTCAAGAAGAGGAAGTTTGGACACATGCTAAGAAAGCATTAGGCAACAGAAAGGGGGAGAATCCCAGACAAAAGCCCAGTCTTTGCTTCCTGAAGGATTGCAATCCCTTGGGTCATCGTGCCTGAGTTAGAATATATGTGTTTAATCCAACAACATCTACTGAGCCTCTCTACAGGATCTCATGTAGACTATCTGCAATAATGGCAGGGTGGGTGTTACAAATTACAGGGAATGCTCTTATAGGTTCCCTCTAAATCCCCAGGGGATTTTCCTGCATAATAGGGTCTCAGAATTACTGTCATAAATATCCTGTAAAAACTCTATAGTAGCAAACTCTCACTATAAAAATACACCAGCAGGTCATTTCCACAGAGTTCATGTTAACACACCAAAAGTAATCTCAGAAAAGTGGAGAGGTCCCTGAATTCACATGTGTTCCAATATATTTACTCCAAATTCTCTAAGAATCTCCAAATTTAACCAAACTGTTCATATTATCACCCTTTATTTTCTAGAATCCCAAAATGAGCAGCTAAATTAATTCCTTGGAAGAAGTCAAGAAAAATGTCAATCAAGTCGGTGTAACATGTGAACAACATGCATTTCCCATTGATGATCCCACCCCTGGGACTCTAAGCAAAGAGGAATGAAACCTCCATCAGCACCAGGAGGGGAAAAGATCCAGGCTTCTGCTGCTTCTCAAAAGGATCCGCCTGGCCGGGCGCGGTGGCTCACACCTGTAATCCTAGCACTTTGGGAGGCCGAAACAGGAGGATCATTTGATGTCAGGAGTTTGAGACCAGCCTGAGCAAGAGCAAGAACCCATCTCTACCCAAAATAGAAAAAATTAGCTGGGTGTGGTGGTGTGCACCCATAGTCCTAGCTACTCGGGAGACTGAGGCAGGAGGATCACTTGAGCCCAAGAGTTTGCGGTTGCTGTGAGCTACGTTGCTATGTTGACACCACTATAGTCTACCCAGGGCAACAGAGCAAGACCCTGTCTCAAAAAAAAAAAAAAAATTCGCCTCAAAGTGCAATTCTAACAAACACATCAGGAAGGAATCAAGGAGGAATAGGTAACTGCATTGCATTGGTAAAAGTCTCGCTTCTCATTTAGCTCATTATATTTATTCTTTTTTTTTTCTCGCATTTGCTCAGGCTGTTCTTGAACTACCAAGCTCAAGCAGTTCTCCCACCTTGGCCTCCCAGAGTGCTAGGATTATAGGCATGAGCCACCACACCCATCATTACATTTATTCTGACCTATTCTGTTTCACACCAGAATAACTTTGGAGAAATCCAAGGAAGTTTGGCAGAAACACTTTGGGGGGATAAAAAGAAACGTAGCTTCGGCAGTGTCATTCTTTAATACGAGCCATAAAAGACTGTGCAGGGGGTGAGGGGTGTCTCCTTGCATCACAGAGTTGAGAAGACTTAAGCCATGAGATCCAAAAATAAGAAAAGATTATCTAAATCCTGATATGTATGTGGAGAGTACAAAAATGGACCCCCTTTAAAAGTATTACACAATTATGGTCAAGTTTTAAGGAAAGAAAGACAGAAAGACAGGGCTTAATGGATCCACTTCCTCTAAAGAAATTGGTCCCCCAAATTTCCATTTCATTGCCATGACAACTAGTACTCCATCATTGCCATGGTAACCAGCTGAATAGCATTAGTCTAAAGACAAGCTCTCTGATTGGGTGACCAGCGGAAGCCATCAGGAGCCCCACCACAACGCTGAAAAGGCTGTTCTGCAATCACTTTGACCTATTTCTAGCTTTCCAATGTGTCCAGTTCTCCAATGTGTTTCCCTAAAGCCAAATGTGTTTTGGAATGAGAGGATTTCAAGAAGTGTATAATAACCATACCCCTGCGTGTCGCTGCTGCATCCAAGACCATTTGTTTTCTATCCTGAAAGTGTGGTAATGTTTGACAGCCACACCCTTCACCATGCCTTGCAGTTTAATTATGACATCCCCTCTGTTACAGCAACCAGGCACACTAGCCACATCTAAAACCATATGCTGGTTGCTGGTGACAACAAGCTGCCTTCTTTGTTTGATGAGGCCATTGACAACTTGAACTGCAAGAGGGTGGAAAGTGCCAATCCTGTAAAATAACAGAGGAGGGGAGAGGATTCACGCATGTGGAAGCATTCTTCTTCATACATGCACAGAAACTAGTATTTATAAGGAAAAAATGGCTTTTGAAAAATGTTGTCCTTTCAAAAAGCTGTTGAGCTTTTTAAAGAAAAACATTTTTTCCTGGTGATAATCTTGCTGGGTCCTTGCTCAAAGCAAACTTCTTATGTATTCATGAACAATTCCTAGCATGCTCTTGGAAGAAGGGATACCTTGGGAAATCTATCCACCCCCAGCCCACCCCGTCTTTAGTTAGACCACACTTTTGCTAGGTGTGTACTGTTGGGAAACTTCTTTGAAATCTTCCAGCTCTGGGCTCTCATAAAACATGCACTGAGAACGTACAGTGGGCAGCACCAGTGTTGCTAAAGCTTGAAAGTGCAAGCTAGTTAGAAGGTGGAGAGATGAAGAAAGGAGGGAGGGAATTGGCCTTGAAACTGGGTTTGCAGAGCATGTACAACTGAATATTACAGATCGATGAAAGTAAAGATTTCTCAAGATGCCCTTATTAATTCAAAAATATTTCAGACCACCTGCTAGGTAGCAGACACTCTTCTAAATGCTCAATATACATACGTAGACAGACAACGAGTGCTGCCCTGTGGACTTCACATTCACATTCTGCATAAGAGGAGAAAATGGCGATTGTCCATGTCCAAGAATAGAACTATTTTGTGTGGCATGATGGACATTATCGGGGACTCCAGCCCCAAGCATTCCTTGGCACGGCAACTGGTGCTTGTTATGTCCCAGCCACTTTGCAAAGGCTGGAAATGCAAAAGTCAACAGAAACAGGCACAGCCCCTGGCCTCAGGAAGTTTACAGAACAGAGGAAGAAAGTCGCTCAGCAGTGAACGGCCATCCACTTACCACAGTGATCAGGGCTCCAAAGGACGGGCGCCTCAGAGCCCTCAGCCAAAGAAGACTGAGCAAGGCTGGGCGAGGGGGGGCTGCGGTGCATCTTCCCAGGAAGTGAAAGCTGAGAGGAGGCCTGAGGGACACAGGGATAAGGGAGCAACATCAGATGGAGGGTGAGGAAGAGCATTGAAGATGCAGAGAACAGCAGGGGCTGTTCCAGGGACCCAACAAGAGCCAGGAAGAATGCATGGGACGGGGCTGGGGAAGAGGGCAGGGTCGCATACCCCTGACAACACTCAAACTGCGGGGCTTGTTAAAAAACAAATCCTTAGGGCTGAGCACGGTGGTTCACACCTATAATCCCAGCACTTTGGGAGACTGAGGCAGGAGGATCACTTGAGCCCAGGAGTTTGAGACCAGCCTGGACAACATGGTGAGACTCCATCTCTAAAAAAACTAAAAATGTCAGCCAGGGCATGGTGGCACACACCTGTGGTCCCACATACTCAGGAGGCTGAGGCAGGCGGATTGCTTGAGCCCAGGAGTTCAAAGTTACAGTGAGCAATGATCACACCACTGCACTCTAGCCTGGGCGACAGAGAGAAACCCTGTCTCTAAAATAAATAAGCAAATAAATCCTTAGATCATTAAACCATGTGCTAAATCAGACTATGCTCCCTAATTAATTTAATATGATTTTAGTTTAAATCTATACATGGAAAACAATTCTTTTGATTTTGGTTGGGGATTATAATGAAGGAAATTTGGTTCGGTCTGAGATTAGAATAAAGAGGATTTCAGTTTAACAAATAATTCTTGAACATCATTTAAATGCCTGGCACTAAAAAAAGAAACAAAAGACCTGATCCTCACAGCCTAGTCCTACACACAGAAAGAACTATACGCTAATCCACCTGGAATACTCAGATAATGACCAGGGACAGAGGTGTGTGCGTGGGACAACCTTTACCTGAACATGTGCATCTAGACAAGCTGAGGAAAAATGTTAGCTACTGCTGTCAGCCCACCACCTTCGGGAAGTAGGCATTCAATCTGCTGAATTACCTGGCAGGGTGCCACTAAGAAGATCAGGGTTTTATTCACAGATCTGTTCTGAACCTCCAGAGAAAATTCAGTTTCTCCCTCCTAGGAAAGAATTTAGTAATAGCAGTTGCTTATCTAGCCACAGTCACAGGATAAAGTCATTTTAAATGCAGATAAGAGAAGAGAAATGGATGTGCAGCCAGCACCAAGAGAACAGAAGAAACCTATGAGAAATGATTAAAAGTTTAGGACTATGCCTCATAGGGGGGAAAATGCAATAGCTACTGAAATGAATCTTTCCACGCAGCAAGAATGGAGTCCAAGGGAAACCCTCTGACCCAAGATAAGGAATCCACAGACAGAATGGCTAATATGAACAGATGTGTTTGGTCTCCTTAAAGCCATTTAGAAATGAAAAGCACAGCATGCAAATGTTTATCATCATCGCCGTTAATAATTACTATTTTGCATTCATTATCTGAACTTCACAGAATAACTTAGTGTCCCTAATCCATACAAGGACAGCAAGGTAGAAGCAGAATACCTGAAGGGAAACCTCAGAGAAAGCTTCCATCTCACTAAGGTGTAGTCTCTGCCAAATTAACAAGACTCAAAGCACAGGAAGCAACAGCAGCACACACACAGTTTCTGCATGGCAAGGGAGAACGCCCTGCTGTCGATCTGTTTTACAGAGCCTCGGAGTGTTCAATTTGGAAGAAAACTTACAAGCCCCTGTAGATCAACTTTCAACCTACATAATCACTATCCAAGTCATTGGATTAAAAGAGGGAAAGGAAGGAAGAGGGCTAGAGAGAGGAAGAAAGGGGGAGCGGAAGAGAAAGAGAAAAAGAGAGGGAGGAGGGAAAAGGAGGAAGAATTCAAATGAGTTAAACAGTACAGGGATGAAATCAGAATCCTACAACTCGACACTTAACCTAATTCTGTGTCTCCTCCTCCAAACTATTGATACTCATCAGTTAGGAGGTCTGATCAGCTATAGATAAGCTATATCGTACTAAAGGCCTCAGGGGGTCCACCCTGTCTTCAACAATAACTCCAGAGTGCTAAGTCAAAGCCTTTGTAGAAATCCATATGCACTCTCAGGGCTCTGACCTACACAACACTCTTACCAGTGACCTGGATGAGGCCATCTACTGTGCGATGACCAATGCATGTCTTTCTGCAGTTTTGCTGGAGGGCCCAGTATGTGACCTACTTTGTTGCATATCTTAATCAGGATAAAGGATATTTCAGCGTGTAGTACCCAGGAAGGCCATTAAGTGAATAAACTAGGTGTTCTCTTTCATGACTAATTTCTATGCTGCTAGATAAATTTCCCTAATAAGGAGTTCTCTATTGGAATTTCTCTCCTTCCCTCCCTTTGACCCTCCTCTCTTCCACAAATTATAGGACATGTTTCATACCCTGGAAGAGTTAGCAGTCTAATGAGTGAGAGAAGACATTTATTCCTTCACGGAGATCTGAAATACCATAGCATTTCCAGTAACATGAATAGTTTAGAAGGCTCAAGCCCAAGTCGGGGCCAGCCACGTTGTACCCCAGTGACCATGATACAAACCAGAAAGCTAATGTCACCCTTCCAATAGGGATGATAAGGGAAAGCTTAATATAGAAGATGGCTTTTTCCTGGGTCTTTCGGGAGACATAGGATTTGGGTAGATAAAGATGGCAAGAGATGATGATCTATTCTAGATCAGAAGATTTCAAAATGCAATCCCTAGGACTACAGCACCAGCAACACTTTGGAACTTGTTAGAAATGCAAAATCTAGGACCTACCCTTGACCTACGGAATCAGAAATTAGTCTTAACACTCTGTCTTTAGCATCCAAGTGATTTTGATTGATACTCTAGTTGGAGTATCAATGATCTAGATTTAAGGTTCCTAGCCTGCGGGTCTATACCGGGAAAAAAATACTTTATTTTCCCTCATATCTAACTGAAATTAAGCATTTCCTTCCACTGCAGATGTAGGTCATAAACTGCAATGATAATTATGAGACCAATGCTATATCTTGGTATTAAACACATTAATAAAGAACATTACAGGCCGGGCGTGGTGGCTCACGCCTGTAATCCTAGCACTCTGGGAGGCCGAGGTGGGCGGATCGTTCTGAGCTCAGGAGTTCGAGACCAGCCTGACCAAGAGCGAGACCCCATCTCTACCAAAAATAGAAAGAAATTAATTGGACAGCTAAAAAAAATATATATAGAAAAAAAAAA